>JAOXJP010000015.1:3939866-3963344 GCA_025762735.1 Platanus orientalis | reverse complement strand
GTCGCAGAAACAAAAAAAAAAAAGATTAAAGAACCAAGAACTGAACTTTAAGCATAGTTTAAATAATCAAGATTTAATGAAAATAGAAGAAGAAACTTGATTAGAGGGGTTTAGAAGAATGGAAACAAAAAAAAAAAACGGAGAAAAGAGAAAGAAACCCAAAAGAGCAATTCTGTAATTTTTTGGGGAAATCCAAAATTACCAAAATACCCCTGACCGTGCGTCATAAAATTCTAAAATTTGACGGAGTGATTCTGACGTACATGAGTATGAATACCAAATTCCATGTTATTACGAGATTTCTAACTATATGAAATTATATAAGAATTCAGGTTGAACACACTTATTCAAGAAACCAGAAGAATGGAGAGCAGTAAAGAACAAGAAAAAAGAAGAAGAAAAGAAGGAGAACGAAGAAGAAGACAAAAAACACAAGAAAGAAAAAGAAAAGAAGATAAATAACTTTGGAGTAATCCCTACCCTATGATCCAAGTAATCCCTACATGGATTTCAAGCCAACTTGAAGGAGAAGTACCACTTGTGAGAGTAAAACCAGCCACAAACTTTTATAAATTTCCATTATATATTGCAAAGATGTTCCTCCACATGTTTTCTTGTGTGGAACCCACTTAGAGGCAAGGGGGGCCACATGGTCTTCCATGTCCGCATCAGTTGGAGGGTGGGAGAGTCTCATCATCATCATCGGAGGCATCGGCAATGGAACCACAATTCACAAACTTGCTTCAAGACGTCATCAGGGCAAAAGGTGAGGGACCTAATAGAGGTCGAGGGCACAATGAGTAAGTTGGAGTAGAGAAGGGTCCATCAAGATCGTGTGGTGTCCGGATTGGGTCCATGAGAGGCGTCATTGGTGGGAATTTTGAAACCCCAACAGAATGACAATTGTCTACTATGGGCGAGCTTTCCCAACTTGATGCAGCACAAAGCTCTAATACCAAAATTGATGTAGGATAATAGCTAAGAGTCTCAAATAAAACCCAAGTAAAATTACGAAAGCAAGAACACACATTTTTGTTTTTTTTGGTAAAGATGTAAACTCTTATTTATAACTAAGATGGATTACACACGTTTAAGCAAGAACACACTTTAAACAACCAAGAATTGAACTCTAACACACCTATGTAGCTAAAATTATAAGAAAAAATTAAGAATTGAAGAAGAGAAACAAAGAGAGTGAATTAAAAGGGTTTAGATAAGAAAAGAGGAAGAAAAAAAAAACTAGAAGGGAATTCTGGAATTTTTTGGCAAAACCCAGAATTTACCAAAATACCCCTAATCGTACATCAAAAATTTTTGAAAATTTCCAATGTGGTTCTGACATACTTTAGGGTCTTATGTTCCAAATTTCATTGAATTCTAAGGAGATTTGATTTACCAAGTATATAAATTTCAGGCCAGCATGTATTTAAATGTAAAAACATAAAAAACAATATAGGAATCTTTGATTAGAACTTGATGAAAACAGGGGAGAATCAAGAGGTGTTAAGAGTGGAATTATAGGAAAGAGATTCGGGAAGAAAACCCAATAAAAATAAGAGCACAATACATCAGTTTATGGTGTATGATTTGACCAATTCTAAAGTCTGTAAAACCCAGCAGATAGGCTCTTTTCTACAGTCCAAAATCTCTAAACAGCAACTAGAATTCTTCAGATATAGAGAATATGGCAGTAGCAAAGTAATGGAAGGTATGGAGAGAGTGAGAATAAGAATAAGTAGAATGAAGAAGAATAAGGTATTAGAAGAAGGAGAAGAGAAGAAAAAGAAGAAGCTAGACACAGAACCCTAGTGGGAGCCTCATAGCTACACTAAGGGAAAGGGGGAATAAGAGGGATAAACCCAAACCAAATTTAATTAATTCATCATTTCTACCAATACAAAAACATGCAACCCTATATAGGCTCACAAACTCAAGAAAATAACAAGAAACCAAATTAGAAACTCCTAAACTACTAGCTTGTTACCAAAGACTTTCCTAAACTCAAAACTACTAAACTATGGACTTTCTAAAAACTAAAATTGCCAAAAATATGCCCTTCAAAAGGATTTCGACCAACACTCTAAGAGGCCCCATTTGACCTGTTAACTCAATAAAATTACTAAAATACCCTTGGCAACAATAAAAATACCCTTAGATTTAAAAATTCAAATTACCCATGACACTATTGGCCTTATTACAAGTATATCATAACCTCTAAAATACTCTAATTTACCCACGTACTTCACAAGAGTTGAACTCTATTCTCGTGTGGTGGCACATACAAGAGCCTCTTCACAATGTCCGCATCAAAATCCCTTGGAATGGCTGAAATTGGAGGAGGTTGGGATCATTCCAGGGAGGGAACCACCTACTAGAGGAAACCATGAAACATCAAAGCCTTTATCGATAGCTATCTTCAGGGATCTTGATGAGGAACAAATAGGTGTCGGGTCAGGGAGGAGAAGATTTGAGTCGATAGGAATGAGCAATACTTGTCGTCTTGGACTAACCTGAGACTACAGGGTGACCTTGTGCTCGCACGGGGTAATTATTCTCAAGAAAACAAATTTTAAAAAAGTTTAAATCTCGTGCAAACCTTAACAGCCGTGAAGATATGAGTGAGAAGAAAGACTCGTGGAAGAGGAAAGCGTGGGATAGAGGAATATTAAAAAAAAAAGTTGAGAATGAGTTGGAGAGGGAAACGTTACAAACATAGAGAGGTGAAGAATATTTTGGATGAAAAAACATTGGAGAGAGGAGGAGAAAGAGGTGGGAAGAAACGTGTGGAGTATGGGAAGTGGGGTGAAAACGTGGGATGGAATAGGGTGCTAGCACATGTAAATCTTTAAAAAAGAGAAAAAATAAAGAGAAACACGTAGAGGGTCACTCCCTTTGCTTTAGTATATATAGATTCTTTCGGGGAGTCAAGGCTAACCAAGGCTATCCATGGGCCCCACAATCCAGCTGTCTTATTCTCTTACATAAAGAGATCCCTTTTTACCCAACTTTATTACAAGACCGCCACTAAAAAGAAGTAAATACCTAATATGCCTTTATTTTTCCAACAAACCCCCATAATCATCCATGATCATCTAATTTCTTTTTGATGATCCTAGAAGTCTTGCATCACCATGTCATAAGGCTAATCCTCAGATTGGTTTATTTTTAACTCATCTCATCCAAGAGATTATCAACTGATAAGGCAATCCTTATCAATGGAGGTTTTACGATGGCACTTCCTCTAACAAACTAATAAAACCAAAATGCTTTAGATAATACTTGTTAATGATTCAATAATACTAATCAATAGATTAAACAATCCATGAACCATATTACTTAAATGAAGAAGATCAAATACACAATGTAGACAATATAACTATGAGAAGAAGGCTGGGTGGCTAAGTGAAGGATGTCTGAGGAGTAAGGGGATCAGTCTTGTGTGATCTATGGATCTTAAGATTTTGTTTTGGACTATTCGAGGATTAGGAAATATGGACAGAAGGGTTGCTATTAATCAAAGCATTTGTTCTGCTAAGCAGGATATCATTTGTTTGCAGGAAACTAAGATGCAGATGATGAGTGATTTGATTGTCAAAGAAATGTGGGTGTCTAGTTCTGGGGCTTGGTTGGCTCTTCTGGCTCTTCCTTCATGGAGGGCCTCGGGTGGGATCTTGTTGATGTGGAATGAGATTATTGAGGTGTTGGATCAAGAGATTGGTGCATATTCGATTTCCATTAGATGGCGTCTAAAAGGGAATCTGGAAGATTTAGTGTTTTCGGTTGTCTATGGCCCTTCTTCATCTTCTGAAGTGGTTGATTTCTTAGGAGAATTGGATGATATTATGGGTCATTGGGACCTTCCTTGGTGTATTGGGGGTGATTTTAATTTAGTCAGATTCCTTGTTGAAAGAAACGGGGATAGGAGGTGGGAGTCCCGAATGGTTAAATTTGGGGATTTTATTGATCATAAGGGTCTTATCAATGGCCCGCTTAAAGGGGTTAAAATTTACTTGGTCAAACTTCCAAGATCAAGCCATGTTGAGTAGGATTGACCGTTTTTAGTATTGTGGATCTTGGGAGGATCAGTTTCCTGATCGCTCTCTGATCCCTAGAACCACATCGGATCACTCTCCAATTTTATTGGATTGGAAGAATGTGGTGAGATGTCATTTGCTTTTTAAATTTGAGGAAGTTTGGTTTTTGGAGCCAAATTTTATAGAAGTGGTGGATCATGAATGGAATAATATGACGGTCTCTGGTAATGCGAGTCGGATTTTTGCTATTTAATTGAAGTCCCTTATAAAAAGGTTAATTGCGTGGAACAAATCTTCAAGTGATTCTTTAAAGGAGGACTTAGAGGTTTGTAGGATGAAAATTAAGGAATTGGATCGATTGGAAGAGAGGTGTAATCTTTCGAGTGTTGAGACTAACTCTAGAAAGGGTTATCGTAAAGATTTCCAATTTTTTGGCCTTGAAGGAGGAAATTTCTTAGAAGTAGCAGGTTAGGGTGAGATGGTTGAAGGAAGGAGATCGTAATACAAAGTTTTTTCATAAGATGGCTTCCCATCTTAGGACCTCCATTGGGATCTATGGTTTGATGGTTAATGATCATTGGTGTCAAGATCAGAAGGTGATTAAAAGGAAGTGGAAAATTTTTATATTGATCTGTACAAAGAGGAGCACGTTGTTAGACCTCTGCTTGATGGGATGGAATTCAATCGCATATCGGGTCTAGACAACTCTATGTTGGAAGGTAAATTTTCAGAAAATAAAATTTGGAAGGTGATTTTTGATATGAAAGGGGATAAGGCTTCTGGCCCTAACGGCTTCACTATCTCTTTCTTTCAAAATTGTTGGGACATTATTAAATGAGATCTTTTGAAAGAGTTCGATGAATTCTACTATTTGGAAGAATTTTATGAACATCTTAATAATACTTTCATCCAGTTGATTTCGAAGAAGCATAACGCCAATGATCTAAAGGATTTCCGTCCTATTAGTCTTTTGAGTAGTGTCTACAAGATTATTTCTAAGACGTTTACTTTTCGGTTGAAGTTGGTTATGAGTGGGTATTATTGCTCCTCCTTAGAGGGCATTCATTGTGGGTAGGAAAATTTTAGATGCCACGTTCATTGGTAATGAATACATTGAGGATCGGAAATATTCTAGTCAGGATGGCCTGATTTGTAAACTTGATTTGGAGAAAGCATATGATCATGTTAATTGGAATTTTTTGGATTATGTTTTTGAAAGGATGGGGTTTGGGGTTAAATGGAGAAGTTGGATATTCTTCCATGTCAGAATTGTGAATTTCTCGATTTTGGTCAATGTTAGCCTAGTCAGTTTTTTTAGAAGTTTGAGGGTCTTGAGGCAAAGGGATCCTTTATCGCCATTCATTCTCATCATTGTGTCTAAGGTGCTCTGTAAAATGCTCAAGAGGGTGGAAGAGGGTTTTATTCCGGGGTTTCCGGTTGAGAATGGGGAGTGTAGAGTGTCCCACCTGCAGTTTGCTGATGATACCATGATTTTCTATTATGCGGATGTGAGTCCACTAGGTCATTTGAGATGTATTCTGAATTGTTTTGAGGTTGTGTCAAGTTTGAACATTAATTTGGCCAAAAGTGAGTTATTTCCTGTGGGGGTGATTAGTATTATGGAGAGCTTGGCTTAGATTTTTGGTTGTAAAATTGGTTCCTTGCTAGCTTCTTATCTTGGTTTACCTCTAGGGGCTCAATTTAAGTCCAAAGCCTTGTGGGATCCAGTGGTTAAAAGGATTTCCTTGTGCCTGGATTCTTGGAAGTTGGCTTTATTGTCTAAAGGAGGGAGGTTGACGCATCTATCACTAATTATTATCTCTCTTTTTACCATTCCGATGTCTGTGGAGGATAGAATTGAATCTTATTTCCGTAAATTTCTTTGGAATGATGCAGAGGACTATCACAGATACCACCTAGTGGATTGGAAGACTGTTTGTATTCCAATGGTCGGTGGTGGTCTCGGAGTGAGATCTATTAAGAGTCATAATAAGGTGCTTCTGGTTAAATGGCTTTGGAGGCTTGATATTGAGTGTGAAAGTGTCATGTCAGGTGGTGGTCGCTAGATTTGGGGAAAAATCTCATTAAGAGCCTAATGTGGTTTAGTCGAAGCATGGTTATGGTTTATGGAAATCTATCAATCTGTTGAGAGATTTGTTTTGGAAACACATTCAATTAAAGTGGGGTCTGGTAGGGAGATTAGGTTTTGGGAAGATAGGTGGGTGGGCGATGCATCCCTGAAGGAGGCTTTCAGTCTTTTGTGTGGTTTGGCCTTGGATCCCGGGAGTTTAGTGGTGGATTATTTTGATTTTGAAAGGAATATTTGGATTCCAAGGCTTCATCGAAATTTGAATGATTGGGAAATGGAGGAGATGGTTAGACTGTTTAGTTTGGTAGGTAGTATTAGGCCAAATCCTAGGCTTTTGGAAGATTGGTTTGGGTTTTGAATAAGAAAGGTTTATTCTCTTCCAAGTCCTTATATCTAGAGTTGTTTTGCGATAGGTCAGTGGTGTTTCCCCACAAGATTATTTGGATCCAAGGTATTCCTTCTAAAGTTGCATTTTTCTTATAAATTGTTTTTTTGAATAAAATTCTCACTCTAGATCATTTACATCGTAGGGGTTGGAATTTGGCAAATTGATGTTGCCTTTGCTTGAGGGAGAAGGAATTTGTGGATCATCTGTTGGTTCACTATGCCATGGCGAATGATATTTGGGTTTTCTTTCTTGATCGTCTTTGGGTTTCTTAGTCTTTCCCTAAGTTCTTTTGTAGGCTTATTTTAGGTTGGTGGATCAATGATTTGGAGGGTCTTCCCTTGATTATTTGGTCGACCATTTCGAGTGCGATCTGTTGGGGTTTGTGAAAGAAAATAAATGCTAGGATCTTTGAGGATAAGCGGAAGAATCAGGTGGAGTTGTCCCTTTCTATTTATAGATTTTTGTTCGATGGATCTCTGTTAAGGTGGAATTTGATGCAAGGGAGTGGAAGACTATTTGGTATAAGGAGTTGTTTGTTTTTTAATAAAGTTCATCTCTTACCGTTCAAAAAAAAATAGACAATATAATGGTACCTAAAGCAGATATCATGAAAAGTTTACGATAACAAAAATATATAAAGTGACTTCAGGTATAAATGATGTACATTCATGACCTAAATCAATACCTTGACCCACTCATCTATACACCAATCCAGGCCATTCAATTAGTAGATCACCAAAAGATTACCAATTTAAATGATCTTTAACCATCCAGTTGAATGTTGAAACTTGGACAGATATACAAACACTACTATTATCAAAGGAAAGATCAATGGACAATTATGGGTTAATAATCATGGTGGATTTTGGGCTATGTTCATCTAACAAACAGCCCACTAATCAAAACACATTGGTCTCCTCTGATCAAAACACACATGGATTTATTAATCACCAGGTAATGTGTACAGTTTGGGATGTTACCAAAAAAATACTTGTCCCTAAGAGTACAGGTTTTGTGCTTCTATTGCTGTACCAATTACTAGGAAAACTATAATATTTGGTTGACAATTCTTTTACAAATTACAGGATGCTGCTCCCTTGATTATCTAAAGATCAGAGAGGACCAAAGGGGGATTGATGCGGACAACACAAAAAGACTTATGTATATGCCGCCCCATAAGAGGGCTAGATTGAAGTGTACATGTTATGTGGGTTTATTTAGGGCCTTGCAAGGGGGGTACAACATTTTATGTGTCTATGTAATAAGGCCAATAGTGCCAAGGTTTTGTTGGGTCTCTTTAGAAAGTAATCACGTCACTTAGTTTTAGCCCAAGTTTTCAAAGGTCAAAATTTGTCGTTTTGTCTTGATTTTGGTGTCATTAGATAGGTTATTTAGTTACCTTTCTAACAAGACCAAGATTGCGCAAATCTGAGGTGAATTGGGAAAGCTATGATCAAATTACTAAAGGGCTATCAGTGAATGACATGAATAGTATTTTGGGTCAATAAGTCAAAGTGTGGGGCCCACTAATGTGCTGGTTGACAACCCCCATTTCCCACACCTTTTATTAGTTTTAATTTTAGGAAAGTAAGTTTTAGAAAGTTTTATATTTTAGAAAACTTGGCTAGCAAGTTTAGGATTTTTAGGAAGTTTCTAATTTCAGTAACTTTCTAATTGTTTAATGTAAGCCTATTTAAAGCACCCCCTCCCCCATAATTTTATGGTGAAGATCGATTAAACAAATTGTGTGTTATTGGTTGGTCTCCCAAGGCAGCCATGGGCTGGTCTCTCTTCATTCCCATAGAATAACACCTCACTCTAGGCTACCCTCTCTTCTTTTTTTATAGATGCAGCCACATATTCCATTTTTCCTTCAAGGTATATCTCTTTATCTTTATCTTTCTCTCTCTTAGTCACTTCTTATTTTCCCTCTTTTCTGTCTATCCTACTCTCCCTCTCCCTTAAAATTCAAAGATTTTTTTCTAATATCATAAAAGTCCATTAAAGAATGTTTGCAAGTTTCTAAAACTTCATGATCTGGGCTATCAAATCTTATCCAAATATCATGAAATTTTGACTGTAGAACCCTTGAACATGTCAAAAACTACCCTAAAATATTTGGAATTTTCTGACACGTTAGATGGGCATTTTGGTAATTTTTGGATTTTTGTCCAAAATTACATAAATACCCTTTTTGGCTCTTTCTACCTTTTTTTCTTTTTCTCTCCTAATTCATTTTAACTTCATTTCTTTGATTTTATTTACCAAATTTCTTAATTTTGTGGCTACTTGTGTTCTAAAATTTCAATTCTTGAACTATTTGCTTCCACACTTTTAATTTGACAATTTATTTGAGAGCCTTGGAATATCGTACATCAATTTTTAGTATCTTCCCTATTGTGATGCATCAGGATTGGGGGAGAAAAAGCCTACACTAAAGACAGGATTCCAATGCTTACCCATATCCATAAGGAGCAAAGAAGGGGGGGCCCGGCATGAACGGCCTTCGGGATCGAAAACCGAGATACGGATTGGGCCGCCGTCCTCGGTACTGCTTCATTCCAGGGACGTTGGTCCTCTTAGCAGATACCTGTAAAATAATTGAAGCCCCAATATTTTCAAATAAGTAAAATTACAGCAAAATTATGTTCGGCTAATTAAAATTTCAAGGACCTTCAACTGACGACCATGCAACTCTGACTCATTTAACAGGAGTGCATTTTGAACCGCATCTACTTCAACAAATTCCACATAAGCAAATCCTTTTGGCTGACCAAACTTGTCTGTCAAAATCGTTACTCTGTTCACTGTTCCACACGATTGAAAATGCTGCTGGACTTCCTCAGGAGTACATGCATAGTCTACCTGAGATTTCATACATGACACAAAGTTACTCTACCACCAAAGTTCTAATGTGGCGAAGAAATATAAAAACAGATGGATCCAAAACAAAAATAGACAGTATGACAGAAAGAAGAGAACACTAAATAAATGAAATTGATCCACATTTTCTGGTTGAAAGAACAAAAGGGGAGATAAGTTACCATAACTAACTAGAAATTTCTCACAAAAAATAAGGCACCATAGATTCTGTATATCCAGTTTAATTTCATACTCAAATGTGTATCAAGACCACGTAATTCTAATAGTTCTAAACACAGGGTGGACACAACCAAAAACATCAACAAATTAGCTTCAGACAAGAAAGTTAGCTAAATGAGTGGGAAATATGGATAGAGAACTACGAAAGTATATCCCACCTTTCTTCCAGTACCTAATTAGTAATGAACTGACCAATTACCATCCAAATTTTAGAAGGCTGCTATCAGCTCTCATTACTAAGCAATCAGACATCAACCATGAGACCACAAACACACCAATTATCAATTCCTTGTGGAAAACCCTTTTTGCCAGGCATGCATAAAATATTTGCTCGACATAAAATATAGTGATACTAAGATGTTCTTTTATTCAAATATACACTAAGAAGCCCAAAACTTGTGAATTTTGGTGATCCTTGCACCTAGAAACAGATTATGTCCATAAAAAGAATGACAGTGGTTAGCACCAAATGCCACTGCCTCAAGTCAGACTTCCAGAAAACAGGGTTATTCTCTAGTTGTTAAAGGGCTAAAATATGTCCTCATACTTTATAGGATATCAGATTTGAGAACCTTGGATCCTAGCCCATTTGTGTGGATGTGCCAGGTAATTAAAAAACATGAAATATTACAAAAAATTGTTTATTTTTTTCAACACATCAACTAAGTGAAAATACTATTTTTTTTTCTTTAGAAAGGAAAAACCATGCAGAACCTGTGGAACTACATGCATGACAAAACCATCACTCCACAGAATAGAAGATGAAAGAATATTTGTTAAAGAACCACGACCAACTACACTCAACTTTCATCAGTAACCTGATATCAACATATCCATCTAAACTTTTATGTCCTATAAACAATTTCCACAGTAGCCTATGATTCTGTAAATTTTCTAATTAATTACCAAGCAGTCAAGCACAATATTTCAAAACCCAAGAACATAAATATCACCAAAATAATTGCAAACAGAAGGGGAGACAACCACTTTTGACGCTTTCCTAAACCAAAGTAATAGAGGAACGAGAAAAAAAAAGGTCTCACCTTTTGTAGTAGCATGTCAGAAAGTTCAGATTGGCTACTAAAAATAGAAACACTTTCCATCAGTTAGTCATTTAGTTAGTAAGAAAATTTTTCTTAAAAGTCTACGAAGCAAATTTGTTCACAATGTGGAATCTTAAGAGGGCAAAAAAAGTTGGAAGTGCCATTATTAGCTCTAATGAGGATCCTTATAATGATGAATGGCTTTCCTTAAGCATACAATTGGTTCGTCCTTATTTTATTCTCCAGTGCTTTGAACTACCCCAGTGGACCCTAGAACAAGCCCCCATAACTTGCCACGTGTACCATGATAAAAGAATCAAGACCCACCATCAGATGGGTCCACCTAAGAGATTAAGTAGACCAAAATCAGATTGAACAGATGACCCCAACAACAAATCCCGTAAAAACCTCCACATATTGATGCATGAGGATTCATGATCAGGTACAGCTTGCCCACTAAAAGAGCTTACGATTACATTTCCACAATTCTACCAGAGAAGTCTCTGATGCTTAGGTATTTAAAATTAAATATATGCCTTTTCCATCTCCAATGAAAGAAACACATATCCAATGAGTGGATCTATATTTTTCCTTGCATTTATGACAATTAAATGTTAAAAAATATTTATTTATTTGAAGAGGCCAGGTTAGCTGCTGAGACAAAACAGGTCATGTATTCAGTTGCTACATGATCTTGAGATGTATAAATTAATGTGGCAGCCCAAAATGGGTGTATTTCTTTATGCCAACCTCTTTCCTTGTGGCACAGCCAATAGCTCTCTGCCACGTGGCAAAAAGAGTGATTCAGCTCACCCATATTTATTTAAAAAGTTTAAGAAAGCTGAAGGGATTTGTTCGTCGACAACTACAACACACGTGGATCCCCATCAAATGGATGGAGCAGATTTTCCCTATCATACCTCTGCATGGCAGAAAACATTAGTCACTGCAGATTTCAAAGCCTGAAGTGTCATAACACCACCTTATTTGAATGTGGTACATTTTTTTTTAATTCTTTCTAAGATCTTATAAAATTACAGATAAATATTAATAAGAACTAATTACACCATATCTTTCACAATACATTAATTTAAATCACATCATACTTCTATATCTAACAAGTCTAAAACCATCCCATCCTCAATCTGAGGCACAAACATGTTTTATTATATATTATAGACCTACCATTCAAAAACTATATATTATAGACCTAATATTGTCGTCTTTATATATAAGAGGATAAATTATTTTAATTTAGGGCTGCCAGTTAACTGAAGAATTTCCTAGGCACCTAGGTGACCCGGCATGCACATCACCCAAGCGTTTTGAGTCTTTTGACAACACTGGTGAAAAGTATTATTTATTGGAGGGGTGAAAGGAATGAACAAAAAACAAAATCTAATTATACTGGGGAAAAATGGATCATGGTTTCATGCAGAATTATTACCTCTTTTTGACCTTAAACTGTAAAACTTAATGGGATTGTTGTAGATTGAGATTGCAAAAAGTTCATTTCCCTGAAAAATCATAAGATTTTCTCTGCACCTAAAATTTAAATTGTTTGGTTATAATTATATGTGGATTTTAAGATTCATGTAAAGTAATTAAAAGTGGGCAGAATCTTATATCCCAAGCAAGTGCGTAGTCAAAAGCTCAAAAAAAAAAAAAAAAAAAATCAAATTGATATAATGCATCAAACCTATGGTATTGAGGTGCAGTAACACATACTCAAAAAGGTTCAGGGTAGGAGGAAAAGATGACCATTAAACACGTTATGAAATTCAACAAATTCTGTACATAACAACAGGCACTCGTAAGATCTTGATCAACAACAATGCTTATCTCCCATAAATAAATAAACAGTGTTAATGTAATTCCCCCGCCCACCCCCCCCATCCTTTTTCATGGAAAACTATCATACATTAAAAGAAAGGAAAAGCCACCCCAACTGGCTGCCTATCCTAATCCAAGAAACAAAGAAGCAAAAAGAACAACTAGTCTTGGAGTAATAGACCAATTTACATACTTTCCCTCCTTGCCCTACTCTTGGCTAGATCATCTGTATTAGAATTCCCTTCTCTTGGAATCCCTAGAAACAAGATGTTCAAAGAAGAGACTAGAGAATGTGCCTTATTAACAAGATGAGTTAGCCTCCCTGGCCCCCCAACTTCCCGTATTGAGCCAACCTATCACCAAGGCCGAGTTCCCTTCTACTACCACCAGCCGTAGACCAAGTAAACAATCAACCTCAACCAATATATTAATGCTCGAAGCCCCGTTGTTATTGCAGCTCACACCCCTATGGGGTCTGAAATGTCTGCCAACACACTTGGGTTCGGCTTTAAAGCTCAATTTTGGTGGTTGCTCTCTGGGTAAATCGTGGGCTATATAAAACCCCATATACTTTTTTTTTTATGCTATATTGAATGAAATAAGAGATTTTAAAGAAACCACGGCTAGTGTTTTCTCTCCAAACCTGTGACTGGTTCTTGCTCCATGGTGGAAGACCATGGAATCTCTAGGTGTGACTCCTAGAGCTGGACTTGGGTGGTGGGATTCCTCTCCAAGAAACCAGGTATTTTCTTTATCATCTTCTTCTCTTTTTCTTTTATTTTCTTCTTTTTCTTTTATACTTGCTGTTTTGTGTAATTATTATTCAAGAAACCTGTAAATTCATCCAAGACTCAATCTTGATTGAATTCTTGACTTACCAAGCCTGAAACCCAGAAACCCCCATCAAGCCTTGCTGTTTTGCCCATGCTAAACCCAAGAAAACTCTCTTATACACATTGTGGCAGGCCTACTGATGTAGTATGCATGTCAAGAAACTAAAGAGATCCACAAGTCAAATATTTTTAACAATTCAATAGTAGAAACTAGATTCATACTCCCTCAAACGCCTTGAAAGAATTAGGAAAAGAGATTAAATGATAACTTGACTTATACCTAACAAGATATGGACCTTGTAAAAGAATGAAAAATTAAAAACTAGAATGCAATATTAATCACTACCAACTAATTAGGAAACTAATTCACAAATAATGATATAAAGACCTACTCAAAAGGTATGCCAAGAACCAAAAATATGTCGGGTCTGGTGGCTGGACAGCAATCTATATGAGATGTAACTAGATGAAAAGAGATAATGTGTAGGGTATAGAAGGATGAACAGCAGGTAATAAGCCAAACAGTGGGTTTAATGAAGATGAGGGTTATGTGTGTAGATTAAAATAGAAGTAGCAGCAATCCCTTAATCAAAGCAGGATAGAGAACACCTTGAATGTTTCCTGTGTATGATGTAGGACTTCAGCCTTTCAATTCAAGCACAACTTTATGCAGCACACGAAAATATGGGCTCCACAAATTGCTTCCAAGATCAGTCTCCAATCAGCCACAGCAAGAGAATCTGCAGCAATCCACCTCTTTCAACCAGAAATTCTACCAAACACCTACCATGCGAAGTCTGGCAGCAACTTATGATGGGTGTGTAGGGGTTACTTCAGTCCATCAACATCATCAGCCCATTAGAAGAAATACATCAGCACAGGTCTTTGATCCACAACCAAATAGGTCTCAAAAATCTGTAAGTGTAGTTCTTTTAGTAATTTTCTCAAACATCTAACCAGCAGAAACCTGACCACAGTCCATTCTTCCTTATGTAACCAAGGGTTTCTGCAACAAGTAATCACACCCTCAAGAGAATGTATGGCTCTTCAACGGATGGGAGCTGTTCCACCGTATGTAAGAGAGTGATTTGGGAATATAAAATTTAAATCCCAATGTGATAAACCTGGCCATGAGATCCCAAGAGGTGGTTTTGAATTTATTTCAATCCAAAACACCTTGGTTGTACCTCCTCTGTGAACGGCAGGTTATAGAGTAAAAAAAATCCCTTGATCAATTTCTAAAATCAAAGCAAGATAGCTTTGCCGGAAACAAATCTGGGCAGTTGGTTGATGGGTTCTTAGAGAATATTTTCAGAGTTTTGGGTTTGACACAGATTTTGGGTAAGCCGAATGGTTAACCAAGGATGGGGAATGTGGTATGATGGATGGTTGGATGGTGTAGACAAGGGTGGCTGGCAGTTATAGGACAGCAAGGGAATGGGCCTGGGTTAGGTTTCTTGGTAGTTCTTGATTTTTGAATTTTCTGTGGAGAACATGTTAGCCATGTGATATAATGGGTATAGGAATGATGAGGTTTTATGGAAGGAAGCAAGGAATGTGTAGGAGATGGTATGGGGATATTTGGGAAGATGAGAGATGATGTATGTGAGGGTTTTGTATGCTGTGGGATTTATGGAAGCACGAAAACCAGAAAATAGAAGAGGATGAAAAAGAAGAAGAGGGATACGGGAATAACTGGGAAATCATCAACCCTAGACAAAAAAATCGTCAACTTTGTCTCTCTTGTAGGTAGACCAAAAGAACCTTCAACACACCATGCACTAGCCAGCTGGAGAAGGAGAAAGAGAGCTTCAAGCTTTCACGATTGCAATTTTTTTTTTTGAGAATATTAGGGCTGTACGACCAACCTTTCTTATTTATAAAAATTCAAAAGTCTAATTTTACAATGAATTTCTAAATTGGGAAATAAAGCCCAAATAAAATAAAAGAAGCAAAACTAATATAAAAAAAAAACACTAATTCGTGCAACATGCACTTATTCTCTCAACTAAAACCCTCAAACTCTGATTTTGCACATAAGTCCCTCCAATATCAGAAAATGACCAACATAGCCCTAATACAAAAAAAAAATCCAAAAAAATTGCAAAAAAATAAGAAATAACTCCTAGGACTGAAATAAGAGCCTAACAAATACGTCATGCTGATGATGCCCCCATGTGGACCCCCACCCACATGCCTCAAAAAATGTGTCATACTCAAATCAGCTCGGAATCGCCTCCCAATTGAAGCGATGGACTCCGAATAGTCACTGGTGCATGTAAAGGCTCTGGGGAACTCTCCTCCAATGCTAGTACACTCTAAGCTTGCCACATGGAAAAATGTCCTCATCACCTACCTTTCCCTTCCCTTATTGTTTTCAGTCCAAGAAATGGAAACCATTAGAATATACCCTGTGGAACTCCCAGGAATCAGAACATCTACTGTCATATATTCCAAAACCTGAAACCATTCAACCTAATACCAGCTGTAGTCCCAGAATCTGAATCCCTTACCCTTTTAAATTTCCTTTACTGCAACCTTACCTAAGCCCTGTAGTTCCTACTAAGCCAGCCTCTGATTACCCTAAATCCTGAATCCTGTTAAACCTTTAACCCATAGTCCAGTCCCTTGTTTTCTGAAATCTATTACCCTGTTTGCTTTGATCTAACAATCAGACCTAAACTCCTCATTCCATCACAAAGTTGTAACCATTGTTCAGTTCTGCTTTCTCCCTTAATAAACCCTCTTCGTGTAGCCTCTTGTCTAGCCCTGTTTAACAGACTTTATTAACTTAAAAGTAACCCATGTGTCTCTGATTTCAGCTTATTTTTGAGATTGATTAAACCCTCTCCTATCAACCCTCTTAGCACTACAAATACCCCATAGCTTACCCCTGTTCCAGCCCACAAACAGTACACTTTTGCCTGCTGTTCAAGGCCCAGTTTAAGTCTAATACTTGTTGCACCCTGCTCTTCCAGAATACAGTCTTGTCCCGTAAGTCCTTGGTTCAGCGTTGAGTTAGCCATCTCAGGTACAGCCTGCTAATCCTACTACACTGCCACTCCTAGTCTCTTTTGGGTCCATAAACCCGCAGGTTCGCAGCCTTTTCTTAGGTTGTCCTGCGTCATAGAGTCGTTCAAGAAACCATGGAAATATCAACCATGGATGCCCACTCTCATAATGATGGAACCTTCCTTTTGTCTTAGATAATTATGTTGTCTGTTCTCAAATAGTCCAGAGACCCACAATCAGAGCATACCTCCAAAGCAACTTGCCCTTCTTGCCAAACAGAACTAAATACCAACATAAAAAATAAGTCACAAACATAATAAGGAAGAACTACGACAATGCCAAATAGACCTAGAAGATAGAGCCATATCCCCCTCACAAATTCGCAGTGAATAAAATTGTGGTTTACTGACTCCCCACCCAATTGGCAAAACATTATACACGTGGAAGAACAACATTTACGCCACTTTTTAAGCATGTCTTTTTATGTCCTATTTCCCAACATAACACCTCATACCTCAAGGAAGCACCATTTTTCCACACCATCTTAAAAAGGAAACAAAATATTAAACTACAAGACAGAAGAACCATACAAAAAGAATGGGGCTCAAAAATCCCTTCAAAAGTTAGAGCCCACAATCTAGAACCCTGGTCAACAAGGTCAATGAAAACATCAACATCAAGGAGGAAGGTGATGAGAGAGGTAACCTCTTCAAACTACAAGTTTCTCAAGTCCCTATGAAGGCCTAAATCCTAGGCTAACCTAGATTCAAATATAGAGTAAAATTCAGAAATGTTCTTGCCTTTCTTTAGAGAATCAGAAAAGATATTATGGATTTTCAGCTCAATAGGCAATCCCGCCGCCACACATCCTCACAAAATTTAATCTTATCCCCCCTTACCCACTTCATATCTGATGAATTGTGAGAATTTTGGAAGGAGTCTACTAATATTCTTCCAAGGACATGTCTTCAGCACCCTACTTTCCATCATTTGAGAGGGGATTACTATATGCCATAATATTTTTGGCTCTCTTGGAATCTACAAAACCATTTGGCCAAAAAAAAAATATTATGCTCAAGGAGGCAACCCAAACCTAGACCCCCATCTTCTAATGATCTACACACCAACACCCAATTTTAAGATGATCTCTCTCAGCTTCCCCTAGTTCCCACAAGAAATCTCTCTGCAATTTTACAATAGATTTAAGAATCTTTATGGGAGCATTGAAAAAGGAGAAGTAGTATGTAGGTAGGTTAGAAAGAGTGGATGTGATTAAGATAATCCTACCTCCCAGAGAAATGTAGTGTTCCTCTAAGAGCTAAGGCAAGACCCTGAAGACTAGCATCTACAAGTCAGTTGATTTAATTCTCCTTATCAATACATCATTTAGTGGATTATGCTTCTCCAAGTGAAAGCATAGAAAAGTGGCTGCCCAATATACATCCTCAAGTATTTAAAAGAAGAAGAAGATAATAAGTATACACAAGATAAGAACTTGTAAAATCCTAAAGTGCCAAAAACATATACATATGATGAAAACTCATCCAAAATAAATTAAGAACAGAGCAAAAGTATTGAAAAACCTCACATTACCAACATATATCGAGCGTGAATCCACCTCCTCCTTTTCAGCTTGGGTTGCAGAAGCACCAGAGGGATCTTCACACATGATTCATCAAAAACAGGAAGATTAAAACACAACTATTGATAATATGGAGGGCATCAAACAGGTAAGTAAAAATAAAGCCAAAAGAACAAACCCTTCATTGTATGTATTTGAACGTTATGAATTACTGGGTAGATATAGTATGATGTTAAAAGGCAATCATAAAAAAGTATGAGAACCCAAGTATGTAAAGTGATCAATGTACACATTAGCCAGTTTTGTGGTTTATAAAAGACATGTTCAAACTTGAGACAGAAGATAAATGTATGATCTATATCTTATCAAAAGGCAATCCCACGAACATCCAGCTGATCACATGAAATTTACCAGGTGGTGAAAGTAAGTGGAAATGTGATATAAAATAATAACAAGAAAGAAAGACAGAAACACAACGTAAGGCTTGATGTATCCATGCAGAGGATGATAGCGGAATTGATGGCATAACATGACTGATGTCTTGATCATTATTGTTAATCTTAATGTATTGGCTTGTGATCCTGTCAGTCTAAGGTTGATCAGTCCGAGGTCTGAAGGTTGATCTGTTTAGCTTTTTCCGGTGACCAATGAGGCGTTATCTAAATATCGAGTTTAAGTCCTATGAAATCTGGACTGAGGATCTCAACGGACCTGGGGTTTTCACCATAACGGAGAGGGTGAAAGGCCACCCTCATGTAATCTCTTTCGATGTTAAGTTGTGTGAGAAGCTTATTTCATTCCTCCAGCGAGCTAAGGACGCCGGAAAGGAAGTGGCTTTACGGGAAACGCTTTTCTCACAAACCTCAAAAATCCTTGACTCAGGGATCAAATGACTGGGGATGGTACATTTGGATAACGGAATGAAAGTTGGAGAAACAGAACCTGTTCATAGTGGTTCCAGGGGACCTAGAGTTTGCGGGTTGGACCAATCTAGCTACAGTGTTACAGCAGATACTAGATGCAAAATCAAAGATTATCCTACCTCTGTCAGATCACATACTCCCAGCGACAACTAGTTATGTGACTTTGTTACCTACCGGTAAGGGAACGCAAAAGGGATCCCAACTCTCCCAAGAAATGCATTCTGATGGCTCAACAGAAATCGTAGAGATGACAGACTCTCGATGGGAACAAGCTTTAAGTTGTGAAGTGTGGGGGTGCAGTGTTGATTGGCACAAGATCAGCTCATGGTTATCAAAGGAGATCAGACATAAATGACCAAATGACATTGGCCTTTTCCTGATGGGACGGCCTTCCAATAGAGCATATTGGTTTGTGGATTCGACAGAGAAAATGGTTTCAATTCTAAATGGAGGACCTCTGTACTTCGAAGGAGTCCTTCTGTTTAGGAAATGGGTGCCGAAAATCTGTGCTATCCCTGAGCACGTCCTGAGCAAGTCAAGATGGATTATGGTTTGGGGTCTGTCCCCTCAACTCTGGTCACACAAGGTTTATCAAAAAATCGGGGAATAGTGCAGGGGTTTGGTACACAATACCTCCACCCTTTCGGCTCTTGACGTGATTCGGCTGAAGGTGGCTGATGGGGGATTACACATGGTTCCAAGGGTGATCAGATTACAGGTGAAAGGTTCTTTGTGGCCGTTCATAGTTAAGGTGGAGGCAGGTCGTGCAACAGTGGTGTCGCAATACTACAAAAGAGAAAGGGAAACCGAAGCGAGCAGAGGAAGAAGACGAGATGTATTTTTACATTTCTACCCCTGGTGATGACATTAACATGAAGACTTTATCTGATGCTAATCAGACGAGGAGTGTGGAGCCCAGGATTTCTGATGAGCGGGCTTTTCAAAATTGGCAGTCCTTCATGGGCCGGCCCAAAAAAGCCTGAGGAAAGGCCCATGGTCTTGGAGGGAAATGGAGGGGGAGCGACAAAACCTCATTCCACGAAAGGAATGGGTGATAAAAAGGACCCAAGCCCAATCAGGTTTGAGCCGAGACACCCAAGTTTCAACCCTGGGTCCAATAGACTCATCCGCGAAGGAGCCTCTATATCCTCAAGTGGAGTCTAGGTCGTCAAACCTAGCTGAAGGAGATGAAGGAGAGTCAGAGAAGGATGGAGGTCTGTTGATTGAAGCTAGGCCTGAGGGGACTCAAATCGTTATCGAGCAGTCGTTCAGGAGGTCTGGACCATGATGGTGAAGAAGAAAGAGAAGCCCAAGATTCTGCAAGAGGGTGAAAGGGGCTGTGTTTTGGCTACATCTGCAACAGACGGGGGAAGGGATGAGCTTGAACCTTAGACCTACAGTAAGAGCGGCAGATGTCGGAAAGAGTGTGATTCTTCGAGGACGGCCTCAAAGGCTGAAGGGGATGAGGGCCGGGGATGGCTTGTGGATGATGAGATGACGCCCTACGGTGAAGACATGCAATCAATACCCATCAGGGTGGGCTTTTTACAAGGAAGGAGAATGAATGATGGAGGAAAGGTGATGTCCTTTTGCCTAATCACGATTTGGAATCTAAGTACATCTCCCAAGACAGAAGAGGTGAGGAAAAGGAAGAGGATTTTTGTGGCGGAATTGGAGAAATGCACAATAGGAACCAAGCGGTGGTTCTCGTTGAGTATTCTTCATCACAAAAGTACCCTTGGATGGTGGAGAAGATACCCAAGAAAGGGCTTCAACAGTGGTATTGCATAACTCCCAGTGCAGGGTCATTTCTACTTCATCAAATCTTACCCTAGGTACGAATGTGGTCCCTTTTTCATTTGTGCTTAATTCTGGTGTATCCCCTTCATGTCCCTCCTTTGCAAGTATTGCCCAAAATCATTGAGTCTGTTCATCTGAAAATTTGGAATGCCATGAGCAAGTGGTGAGGGTATTAGGAAAGGACGATGTTGAATTTTTGGAGACTAGGGATGAAGCGGAGGATAAAAATCGAGGTGAGGAAGTTGATAAGTTCATTGAGAAGATGGGTTTCCATGTGAGTGATAATGAAGGCAATGAAGTGAAGCTGTCAAAATTCTTGAGGTTGTCTAACAGTAGGGCTCAAGGGAAAAAGGGGGATAAAGGAGTTAAGGAGTTAAGGAAGTTGGAATGGGAGATAAACGACGGTATCGTGAGAGAGGGGGAGGACAGGACCAAGAGGTCGGGAAGGGCATTGTCTAAAGTGAACAAATGAAGCTTTTGACCTAGATTGTTAGGAGGTTGGGTGATTTTAAAAAGATGAGACTGATTCGGGAGTCGATTCAGAATTGTAGTCCGAATGTTGTGGTGCTTCAAGAAATTAAAAAGGAGGTGATCTCTAAGAAGCTGGTTTGGTGGTTGGTGGGGCCATCCTTGAGCGAATGGTGCACTTTGCCTGCTATTGGTACAGCAGGAGGAATCCTATGTGCATGGAATCCTGTCACTATGGTGAAAATGGAGGAGATTATTGGGAATTTTTATATTTCAATTCTCTTCAAGGATATCATGAATGCCCGGGAATGGATGTTTTCAGGGGTTTATGGGCTGGCAAACACCTCAAATAGGGAAGAATTATGGTTGGAATTAAAGGGCTTAATAGAAAGATGGGAGGGCCCGTGGGTGGTGGGAGGTGATTTTAATGTGATCCAATTCACTTTCGAGAAGAATATGAGTGGAAGAATTACGAGAAGCATGAGGGATTTTGAAGATTTTGTAAGAGATAGAAACCTCCGGGATAGTCCGCTATGCAATGCTAAGTACACCTGGACAAATGGTCACGATTCCCCTATTTGGTGTAGACTCGACAGGTTCTTATCCTCGGGGGATTGGGAGGACCTTTACCCTACTTTTTACCAAGAGGTCTTACCGAGATTAACTTCTAATCACTAGCCGGTTCTCTTGAATACCTCTCCCCAAAGTTTCAAGCCGAAGTCGTTCAGATTTGAAAATGTGGACCACTCACTCCTCTTTCAAAGGTTTGGTAGGTAGCTGGCGGAAGGAGTGCGAGATTGGTGGATGGGGGGGTTTTGTTTCATGAAAAAGTTGTCCTTCGTTAAAAGGAAACTTGTGGATTGAGACTGGAACACTTTTGAGTGTTTAAAGGAAAGGAAGAATAAGTTGTGTGTTGATTTGCATTGCTTTGATAGCTGGATGGAAGCGAATGATGGAAGTTCAATGGAGTTGGGGGGAAAAAAGGAGGGAAGTTATGACAGATATGGAACAGGTGTTAAAAGCAAAAGAATTATTCTGGTATCAAAAAGCTAGATGTAAATGACTCAAAGAAGGTGATGGAAATACAAGTTTTTTCCACAAAGTTGCGAATGGAAGGAAAAATTTGATTACAAGTTTGCTGATGGATGGAGAAGTTATGAACTTTGAGAACATTGCCAATGAAGCTATTTTGTTCTTTCAAAGTTTGTATACAAAGGATCCTATCAGAATACCTCTTATTGAAAATCTTTTTAAGTCCAAGCTCTCATTTGATGAGGCTACTGAGTTGGAAAAACCTTTCACCAAGGAGGAAGTCAAAGAGGTAGTGTTTGGGATGGAGGGGGCTAAGGCCCCAAGTCCGGATGGTTCACTATGTTATTTTTCCAGGAATGTTAGGATATTATAAAATGTGATATTATGAAGGTGTTTGAAGAGTTCTATGAAAAGGGAACGATGAACATAGCAATGAAATCAACCTTTATTGTCCTTATTCCCAAGAAAGAAGGGGTGAGAGAATTGAAGGATTATCATCCAATCAACTTGGTGACCAGCCTATACAAAATTATCTCCAAAGTGTTGTCTCTGAGGTTAAAAGGAGTCATGAGGAATGTGGTGTCATCTACCCAAAGTGCTTTTATTAATGGAAGGCAAATTGTTGATAGCATTTTAATAGCTAATGAATGTGTGGACTCAAGAAATCATTCAAAGGAGCAAGAGGCGGTGTGCAAGTTAGATATGGAAAAATTTTATGACAGGGTCAATTGGGATTTCCTAATCTGGGTGATGAGGCAAAAAGAGTTGAGGAAGATGGATTCAATGGATGGAAGGTTGCATTATGGATCCATGGTACTCGGTGTAGGTGAATGGGACTTCTAAAGGATTCTTCAAAACCTCTAGGGCCCTAAGACAAAGTGATTCATTGTCCCCTTTTCTTTTTTCCCTAGTTGCGGATGGGTTGAGTGCGAAATTGGGGATAATCGAATCATGGTGTCTCATTTGTAATTTACGGACGATATTATTCTTTTCCTTAAAGCAAACAGGGACAATATTAGCAACATGAAGCTATGTCTTCAAGTTTTCGAAGTGGTCTCGGGTTTGAAGGTAAATATGGATAAATCCTATATGGTAGGGATTCATATAAAGGAAGGGGATTAATTGGAGCTAGCGGATTTAGTACGCTGTAGTGTGGGGAGTTGGCCTCTGAAATACCATGGGATGCCTTTAGGTGGGAACCCTAGAGTTATATCTTTCTGGGGATCTTATAGTGGAGAAGGTGGCTAAGAAGTTGGCTGTTTGGAAAATGAATTATATATCTATGGGGTGCAGAATCACATTGATAAAGGCAGCACTGTCTAACATTCCAGTATATTAC
>JAOXJP010000015.1:3873934-3910968 GCA_025762735.1 Platanus orientalis | reverse complement strand
AGTTAATAGAATCCAGAGAGCTTGTACAGTCCTCGGCGACTATGGAGGCGATAACGCCTTACCAACTCTATGGGAAGCCCTTCCTTCCGTCGCCGTCGTTGGAGGCCAGGTAATTTTAATCGACCTTGCTTTATTTTTCTATCAATTCGATTTTGAAGCTTGGCCTTGTTTGTTTGTATTGATTCTGACTTTCATTTGGTCGGAGGGCAGAGTTCTGGAAAGTCTTCGGTTCTGGAGAGCATCGTTGGCCGGGATTTTCTTCCGAGAGGATCTGGTTGGTGTTCTGAGGCTTTGTTCTTTGTTATATTATTGTTGTTGTTGTTGTTGGTTGATTTGGTGGTTTTTGTGGAAATTTCAGGTATCGTGACGAGGAGGCCATTAGTCTTGCAGCTGCACAAGACAGATGACGGGGAGCAGGAGTACGCGGAGTTTCTTCACTTGCCAAAGAGGAGATTCACAGACTTCGGTATGTGATACTGCAGATATTTTCACTTCCTGTTACACTTTTGTCATTGAAGATAGAACATTTGGTCGGGTCCCTGTTTGATGAAATGATAATTTGTATGTTGTTTAATTGCGAATTCTAGTTTTAGGTGCGGTCATGTTTTTGATGATGATTCAAGGGTTTGTTAGGTCTCTTTGGTTCAGGGGATTGCCTTTAGATCAATTTGTTTCAAAATATCTAAATCGGATAAGAATTGGTTAAATTTTTTGTACAGATAATGATCTCTACTGGTCAGTGAAAAACGCTGCAGACTTGTTACAGATTTAATATTTCCGTGGATTGTACTGTGCTGCACACAAGTTTTTAAGATTAGAAAAACTCTTCATTTTAAATGTGGGTGTCTGTCATTTAACTGGACTGTGTCCCTGCTGTACCTACGTAGTGTAACTGGATCAAAGATAAATCTCCTAAATTTTCTTTTCCATTATGACTCAACTAGTAGATTATTCTTTAATAGTAATTTTCTTTCTTATTATTGAATTATGGTTTACTTGTGGGGATTCTAATTTGGTTGAATGAATTGCCATAACATTTGTCATAGTGCTTAAAGTGCTGAAATTGTTCTTTTGTGGCAGACCTATTTTATCTTCCCCATCTCTGACCAGGAAAGATGATGTCCTTGATTTTCTATTTGTTCTATCATGTTCCTTCCTGATCTGTCTACTTATAATTTCTTCATGTTTTTTACAAGGACAAATAAGTGGCTAAGACATAGAGTATTAAACTATGGTATAGGTTACTTTCTTTATTGAGTTACTTCTAGAGACATTATTGTAGAAATTGTTATCTAATAAAACTTCAATGTCCTGTTACTGGAAATTATTGTAGTAAAACTTTAATGCCCTATTACTGCATTTTTTTTCTTTCTTTCTCATACAATAAAAAATGCGGAAGTTGAATTGTTTGTTTGACTGTGATTTTCTCATGCAGCCATGGTCCGCAAAGAAATCCAGGATGAAACTGATAGGATGACTGGGAGGTCAAAGCAGATTTCTCCAATTCCTATTCATCTCAGCATTTATTCTCCAAATGGTCCGTATATATTTAAGTCTGCTTTATGAGATGAATTATATTGTTTGAGAATTATTTTCCCCTAAGATTCTGAGCTGTCCAAAGCGATTTGGTTTCTTGTTTGCTTTGTGGTTTGTGAAATATGCTGCTTGAGGTTCCTGTACTGAGGATAGTGGGCACAATGGTTATAGATATTCATGAGTTAAATATTTAATCTGCGTTGAAGCCATATCCAAGGTAGCCAGATACACCATATACATAGAACAGGGTTATTCCACACTAGTTATGCAGCAGAATAGCTCTCTAATTATCTTGTACACGTGGAAATAACCCATGGTACTGATTAATTAATAAATTCAGCAAGTATACCATATTTTGTAGGCCAATCAATTATATATATCCTGTGGTCTGAATTCAGTTTAAAATATGAAATGAAGGAGATTTCAGAAGTATAGCATGCCAAGAAATCAGCAAGTAACCAATGTATCACCAATGGAGAAATCAACTAGGGCGTTGATGTGTCCAGAACCTAGATTAACAGTGCCAGAATTGATGAACAAAAGGGACAGCAGCTAGTTCATTAATAGCTCTTGATTGATGAGAAGTAAAGCAAAAAAGAAGCTTTTTCTATGAGTCTTCTCCAACATTTATTCTCATACAAAGCACTACAAGTACACCCCTTTACCCCGTATAAAAATTAAATTGTACTAATGGAAACTCCAGCTCCTACTCTACCACGAATTTTCATGTGCTTTTTGGTTATAATAACACCAATGAAGTAACTCCTAAAATTCAGTAACTTAGAATTCCTTGTTCTTCACTAAATAGCTTTAGAAACTAGAAGAAAAGAAAATAAAAAGTTGAAAATTCTCAATGTCCCAACTTGGATGTGGACCCAAGTTGTCTTTGCATGGGACACATCAACATACACCTTATGTGTCATAAACCAATTTATTGTTGAAAGGCCATGATTCTTCTGATTTCAATTGGCTTGACCTCTTATGAAGTGGCACATGGAAACCCTTGTGTGAGCTATGCTATAATCTACTTGATCAATGGCTGTGGTTTCCCATGCTAGACACACTTACATCACTGCACTTACCATTGAACTATGAATTGATACATCCTAATTGACTCTTGAGTTGTATATGGTGAATCAATTCACAAAATGGAGAAAATAAGATATGTAAACTACTTGCAATAATTAAGGATCCAAATATTTTGTTTTATTACAAACAACATTAACTATTTAAACAAATTGGACTGAAATATTGTACATACAAAGTTTATGAATATCACAAATTAACTTTGTGAGCTTATGGAATTGACTTCCCAAACTTAATGAATCAATGCCACAAATTGACCAAACTAACGTTGAATCGAAGCTAAGTACTTTGATTCTCTAACCAACCTACGGATCACGAACTACAAATCGGGTAAGAATTGAATCGAACTATGAACTTGGAAACTATGGCCATATCCTTATAAATCTACGAGGCTGTTAATTTGTAAGGTTGTTATTTTTCATCAAGCAAACCCTTTGGTGATTGTTAGTAGGGAAACTCTAGTGACCATATATCAAGGTTCGAAATTTTGGTTTCAGTCCTGTAGAAACAAAAATGTTTTGAGGAAACTAGGAAACCTCACACAAACATTGTATTCATGGAAGCTATTGAAACATCATAGAAATGTTAGATAAAATTGCAGGTAATCATAGAATAAACACCGATTTACACCTAGAAATAATTACATAGGCAAAACAAACCATATATGATGGTTGTTGGAAACTGGTACCTTCATGACAAACATTGTTGTGTTAGTTTGGAATACAAAGGGTTGAGAATGATAAAATACACTACATACTAAGAAACATCCACACCAAGAAATATATAAATCTAGACCACAAACCTATAACTTCCATGGAAACATTAGTGGAGACATCAAATGAAGTTATGGATACTACAGAAACATTATGGATTATGAAAGTGGAATCAGTCAGGCCAATAAGTCTTATAGGAAGTGTATACAAGATCCTTTCCAAAAACGCTCGTTTGTTGTCTTAAAGAGGCTTTGAAGGATGCCATTTCTTTAGATTAGAGTGCTTTCCTGGGCTGGCAAGGTGTGGATGGTGTTCTAGTGGCAAATGAGTGTTTGGATGCAATTCTTAAGAAAGGGGACGCAGGAGTTTTACGTAAATTGGATTTAGAAAAAGCCTATGACAGAGTGAATTGGAAGTTTCTAGAATATATGTTGAGAAGATTGGGTTTTGGTACTAAATGGAGACGATGGATGAAAAATTGCTATGGTACAACTTCCTTTTTGATATTGTTGAATGGTTCTTTGGTGGATGTTTTTCATGAATAGATATATCTAAGACAAGGAGATCCCCTCTCTCCCTTTCTCTTCTTAGTTGTGGTCGAAGCTTTTGGTGCTTTTTTCACGCAAGCCTTTGCGGGTGGTTTGCTGGAAGGATTCAAAGTTAGTGATAATGACTCAATGGTGTCCCATTTGCAATTTGCCGATGACACTCTTATTATGTGCAAAGCATCAATGAATCAGATTATGTATCTTAGATGTGTGATTCGTTGTTTCGAAGCTATCTCTGGGCTAAGGGTGAACTTGCAGAAAAGTAGAATGTTTGTTGTGGGTGAGGTGCAATAAATTGGTAGTCTTGCTAATTGTTTAGGTTTCATGGTTGGCTCTCTCCCAACTGCCTACCTCGGTCTCCCTTTGGGCGCTCCCTATAAAAGCAATGCCCCTTGGCGTCCCATGGTTGCTTGTATTTAGAAAAGATTAGCGGGTTGGAAATACAGTTTTCTCTCTAAAGGTGGAAATGTTATCTCAATTAATTCGGTGATGGCCAACCTTCCAACATATTTTATCTCTCTCCTATTTATTCTAGTTTCGGTTGAAAAAGAGATTGAAAAATGCCAAAGGGAGTTTTTTAGGGGTAAATGAAAGCAGGGAAATGGATTACATCCCTTTGCTTGCTAAATGGCTATGCAGATTTGGTCAGGAAAAAGAGAGCTTTTGGTGTAAAGTTGTGGCGGAGAAATATGGGTTAGTTAGCGATTGAGAAACTAAAAACTCCTTGCTTCCGTATGGGTGTGGTTGTTGGAAGGCAATTATGAATCTTCAAGAAGATTTCAAAAAAGGGGTTAAAGTGGAAGTGGGCTCGAGATCTAAAACAAGATTTTAAGCAGCCAAAAATAAGAAGGTAAAGGTTGAGGATTATTGGGTGTTGTCAGGTGAGGGCGGGGTTTGGTATGTTGACATCCGTAGAGGCTTAAATGATTGGGAAATTGAGGACATGGTGAATTTGTTGGGTCAAGTGGATCCTATTTGTTTGTGATTGGAGGTGGAGGATTCTTTATGATGGTCCCTCATTTGCAATGGGATCTTCTCTGTCAAATCATATAGGGGGAATCATTGGGCGGTGGTAGAGAAGGAAAAAATCTGGTCTATAATTTGGAAGACTCCCATTCCATCAAAGTTAATTTCTTCATATGGACTATAGTCAAGGGTCGCCTCCCTACTATTGACTTGCTTTAGTATAGAGGTATGATCATCACAAATGCTTGTCCCCTGTGCTTGCATGATGCATAGAGTATCGATCATATTTTCATTCATTGCTCCTACGCTGTGGAGATTTGGGAATTGTTTCTAAAGGTGATTAGCCTTATCTTGGGTGTTTCATAGTAGGGTTGCCTCGTTGATTGCCTCCTAGAATATTGGAAGGGTCTCCTTGAAGTGTCACCCTCTTTGGAAGCTTGTCTGTCCAGTTGTGTGTTGGCTCATTTGCCTTGAGTGTAATAAAAGGGTGTTATCGCAAGGAACCGACATTCAATATTTTTTGTAGGGCAAATGAGTTGTCTTGGTTTTTGGGGCTTAAACTGTAAGGACATGGGGAATTACTCGCCTATGGATTTGAAAAGGGAATGGGGATCTCTTTTCCTTTTTAATTAGCATTTTGCTTTTGCTTGCTTTGTAGCCTCTGGAGATTTCTTATGCCTTTTATCTTAATGAAATTTTATTCTTTCAAAAAAGGATTATGAAAGCATTGACAGTTTTGGGTGAAACATTAGGAAATGTTAGAATAAGCACCATTACATTTACAAGACGACCATTTATGATGGGTTTTAGAAAGTGATACCATTATGACATATGTTGTTCTGCATGCCTAGAACACTAAGGATTAAGAAATGGTTAAAAACTGTATAATAAAGCTATACATCCACATAGAATTGGGAAATGAAAAAGAAACATGCACGCCACAAATTTATAAAACATAACATTAATATCATGAAAGATATATAAAGACGGCCACATATAAATCCACACCACACCAAATAAAATTTTCTATCCAAACTTCAATTTTTTTTAATTCAAATAATGTCATTCATTGTCAACAATTAAAAGTCTTGTTTTCCTGTACAATGATAGTGGAACAATATATGCCATGACAAGAGAGGATCTGCATTCGCTATGGAATTCAAGTTCCAAACAGCGACAATAGGGCTTCAGAATACTATCTACTAGTATCAAGAGGTGGCTAGTTTATTGACATTGGCATCAAGTTTCATCCACTTGGAGTTACCTTTTGAGCTGAAGATTCTTCCTCATTAAGGTAGTAATTTTTGTATGGAAAGCTGTTCAACCGACCACATCATGGAAAACACTGGCCACACATTGTTTTAATATGGTTACCCTCCTCCTAGTGTATTTATTATACAATAGTTACACTTTGTCTGAGTTGATAACCTTCGAGCAGCTGTCCAATCTTGTCACTTTTTTTTTTTGGTACAGCAACATTGGCCTTTGACTGCCATCATGGCAGGACCTGCACTGCGGGATAAGCAGGTGGCCACTGCACATTGCATATAGGGGGATTCATTCTTTGGCCTCAGCCACCCGAGCACGGGGGCTTTGGCACCAATGTTGTCATGTTGGTCTGGTTTTCCTGGAGGGATACTAAATTAAACTAATAAAGTTTATAAGAATATAATACGACATTAACTCCTTAATCCATCGCCTAAAAAGTAATATTAAACATCAAATCTTAAATAATTAAATAGTCAGAGAATAATTATCCAAAACTACATCATTGAGCCAAATGGCTTGACACTTGAGTTGGCTTCAAAATTTTCCCCAAAAAGTTATTATTTTTACATATTTAAAAAATAAAATACATAGTAAAACATTGAGATAAAATAGTGTGTCATACACTATGTTTCCTTATATTCTCCCCCATTTACTTTATTTTTTCAAAATTATAATATTTTGAATGTTTTTATTTATTAATAAATGAATTATATGTTTTGCTATAAAAATTACAAGATCGCAGCATTATATAGATTAGCCCATGGCCTGCTCTACACATTAGTTGGCTTCAGTTTGTCTTTTCAAATAAATTTTTTTATAAAATATAAAAATTAAAAAAATACAATAGACATGGAAAAATGATGCATACACTATGATTTCTTATATTGTCCCCCATTTACTATAGATTTTGAATTCACATTATAGTATTATGTAGATCATGCATACATATCACATAAAATAATCAGACCAAAGCATGCGCATTTGTTTTGATTTTCAACAAGTATATATATATATATACACTAATTTTTTATTAAAAATAAAATAAAATAATCTATTTACGATAAAAAAATATTGAAGTGGAATGGTGGAACATGATTCGTGTAGCCGACCCCAAATAGATGGGATAAGGCTGTTGTTGTTGTATTTACGATAAAAAAAGTCCAACTCCTTGAAAGTGTAGATTGCGTACAATCATGCAGCATATAAAAACCTAGTCTTAAAAGAGTTATATTATCAAACATACCAAAGTTGTTCAAATTTTGGGGTTCGGGTTTGATCTTTAGACTCGGAGTCCAATCACTGTTTTTTATTCAAGTGGACTTGAATTGATTCATTGATTTTGTGTCTAATAGCACATGATCAGTTAAAAAAATTAGAAATGGGTGGTTTTACATTCCTTGCATTACAATCAACATAATATTGATGGTTTCTATCTACATCCTGTACTTTTAATACTAAGAAGGTATCATTTTGGCTGATGCAATTGACACAATAAGAATACAGTTTCGTATGACACATAGATTTTTGAGTCACTGCCTTATAGGAACCATGGTTGTAAAAATTGGCCAATTCTGAGTCGGATCGGCTGACTCCGATCCAATTTCTTGGTGTAAATCTGATTCTCTCATGAATCGGCTCTAGATTAGTCCGGATTGACCTGAATCGGATCAGGATTGGCTAATCCGATGCAAATCATCATTTTGCACCAGATCGGCTGATTTAGGACCGATTTGGATTGGAATTGGCTGGGACTGATCCTGATCCTGATCCCGATTTCGTTTTTTAAAACCATGTTCTGAACTAGACTTTCCAGAACATGGTTCTTTCAACTCTGGCACTGATCAGATATCTTTTGTGATCATTTAAGCTTTGAAGATGTTTACAGGTGAGCAGGTTGTGAGTTTATTTTATGAGGGATGACGGGGTTGTGGCCCTTTCTTCTTGTGCTGTTAGGGAGTTTAGGTTCTAGGAGCCTTACCATTGCAAAGATTTTAGATTTTGGGTTCTCTAGGAATCTAGAGAGAAGTAGGGCTTTTAAGGCTAATCAAACAGATATATACATTTTATTGTAGCTGAGAAATTAAGGTTTAGGCCTCAAGGTTGAGAAAATAGGGTGGTTTGGGGGTGGATAAAGGATAGGTTTTATGGCTGGCTTATTATTGGCAGGGTTAGAGAAATAGGTAACTAGTTGAGTTGAATAGAGCGAGATTAAGGGGGTCAATTAGTGTAAAATGTAGCATCTAGGGAATTTATGAAATAAATTAGGGATGGCAATTCGTGTTGGCGGGTCAGGTTCGTGTCGTGTCAAGATAAGGGTATATGTCTATATGGATAAACCCAAACCCGACCCATTTATTAATTGTGTCAAAGTGGGTCGACCCACTTTGACCTGAAACACATTCACAGTCGACCCTAATCCGCTTATTTTGTGTTGAGTTCGCTGGTTATGTGGTAATTCATGTTGACAGGTTAGATTCGTGTCCTGTCAAGTTAAGGGTTTACGACTATATGGGTCAACCTGAACCCGACCCATTTATTAACCATGTCAAAGTGGGTCAACCCGCTTTGACCCAAAACGTGTTTACAGTCAACCCTAACCCGCTTATTTTGTGTCGGGTTCACAGGCCCTATCAAACATTGCCACCCCTAAAATAAATACAGTTAACAGAGAGATTTATAGAAAGAGGGGTGGGATTTGTAAGAGGTATATCTCTAATTAGAAAATCCTGGAGGTGCACCTTGCTAGGACTAGAGTTGATGGAGTCACATGATCAACAAGTTGCACTCAAGATATCGCTTATTTTGTCGATTGTGGTTATTGATACTCATATGTACAAGTGTTGATACTCATGTGTATTGAGAGAGAGTTCGGGGTGCAAAGACCTGCTTCCTAATCTCATTACAACTCAAACTAGAAATTAGGACTTCAAAAAATAACATAAAAATTGGACTTATATCATTTTTTCAAAACTAGTAGTAAACTTTCTAAAAGCTTTCCTATTTGTAATACGAGTAAACAAATCAACTTTTAAAGACAATTCCTGCCAATTTACTCCTGAACCTGTCAAAGTTCTAAGTTGGAAACTCAAATATCATGTTTAAGGTTGGAGTAGTTTATTAAGGCCGGCTCTCAACCTGACGCCACCCTCCTCCTTTATCCGGGCTTGGGACCGGCAATGTCTGAAGATACAAACATTGGCGGAGTTTGAAAACTCAAATATCACCAAATGCAAAATTCCATCACTGGCCCCCATTTGTCAATTGGTCACAACTCATGCAAATTTTGTTTGAATTGCTTGACCTAGGTCCATTGGATGGATAACTGAACAAGCTCTTAACAATGTTGGGATCTAGGTTCTTAGGCATGTTTTGACATGCAAAAGATAGTTTACAAGAGTGATAGAGTAATGACATGCTTTGTTCTTTAGCACCTTTGATTAAGACCTTAATAAAATAAATATTAAATTTTGTTCATTTAGTGCCATGACAACAGGTTCACATGGTTGAAAACCCATTAGTTTCAAACCTTTGTTTATATTTGATATATTGCTGTCAGTTGTATCTGTCAGCCCTATATAAGAACATATGGTCCATCTGTTGTGAGCCTTCGAGCAACCCATGTAAAGGCCCAAGCATGCCTTGCATTAGTTTTACCATTGACTGTTAAAGAGAAAAGTAGAGAAGATTCTAATGGTTCCAGACACCTAATAGTAAATCCCTTTTCTGCAACAGCAGTATCCCCTATCCTCTAAGATCAGGTGGAAGGATGATAATGGTTGTGGTCCAAGATCAATAGGTCTATTGCAAGTCCAAAAATGAGGATATTTATGTATGGGTGCTTGATAAAACTATGGGTTTTTGCATATACCTAGTGTTCTTGTTTGAAAATTTTGAAGATGAAGCTTCACCATGTTCTCAACAATTGAACATGAAAGATCTGCCTTGGTGGTCTGTAAAGGATGACCATACACAGCCATAAATTGGGATATATGGGGCTTCATAAATCATGCAAGTGTTAATGATATGCTGAACTTAAGTGTAGAAAATGGATGCAGTCATCATGTAAGATGTTTGGGGGTGTAAGGACTGCTAGTGGTTGTGCCTCCTGACTGGTGGAACTGCAGGTGGGACATTTATCCTTGGGAATGAAGGCACTGTTGAAGTATTTGTCCATGTGGCAATTTTTCTATGTTAATTTTGACCTGCCAATCAAATTTTGGGAAGACTCTAGTGCATGTTTTTAAATCTCGAATTGGTGACCCAACGACCCTAACAATCTAGTTATGGATCGCCAATGATACCATGTTAAAAAAAATTAGAGAAAAGGCGTATAAAATTCCAAATATTATAAGGGTTTATATGGAAAAATTAGGGAAAAATTGTGATGGTAAGCATGTTTAGTGCATCATACATGTATAAACACTGCTACGAGATATGAGATATGAAAGAGTTCAAAATTGATACGTAACTTATTCAAACATCAATATGATTACATCTAATGCATGAAAGCAAATATATATATATATATATATATCATTTAAATCAGTATAAATAATTCAATTGTACTTGGTAGGGCATCACCATTTTCACCATGAATAGCATGGTGGATCGGGGACTATTGAAGTATATTAATTTTTGTCTCTCTAAACTCCTTAAGGTTTTGGGAGAGTTACTTAACTATTAACATGATATCAAAGCCAGGTTGGGTTGCAAGTTTGAATCCTAGTGGAAGTATTTTCCTGAATGTAGTGGTGTGTGTGGGTGTATGTATTATTGTGTGGACTCGCATTTGGTTCCCCGAGTGTGTTCCCATGAGAGAACAGTGTTCGTCCTGAGGGGGGGTGTTGAAGTATATTAATGTCTCTTTCCAATCACCTCAAGGTTTTGGGAGAGTTGGTTCCTTTACTGCAAACATGGATTAGGGACAACAGGGTCATCATTCCCATTTTGTTGATTCTCGTAATAAAGTGGAGATGGATATGACTGTGATTGTTCGGGTTGAAGTAGAAACTCATGAACTCGCAACATGTGTGATTCTAACGAGGCTTTACCCATCTTTAGTCCCTAAACTGAGAATATCCCAAACCCTCAAGCTGTGTATATGATAGATACGACTAGTTGGAGCTGAACACTCTGGGTTGATAAAATGGATAATGATAAGTGATGTAGCATCACTTGCATGGTTGGACCAGAGGTATCCATTGTGGAAGTCCAATCCCAAGAACAAAGAGCTTAGGAAGTGTTAGTCGTGAGGGGGAGGTACATTTTTTTTATGGGGAGGCTACATTATTTTATGGGTTTCTATGTAATAAGGCTTTTTGTGTCAAATTTTAATGGGTTTTTATATTTTGGGTATTCTTATGTAATAAGGCCCAATGGCCAAGTGTAGTTTAGGAAGTTTGTTATAGGGATTTAGTTATCTATTTAGTAGTGTTATGTGGGCCCAAGGAGAGCTGGTTGACTGACCTTAGGAATCCTTATATTTTTGGTCTTTTAATTATTTAGAAGTTTAGGTATTAATGTTTTAGGAGTTTAGACTTTTTCATTAATGGAAAACTTTCTTAACTCATGGGTTGTAAGCCTTTAAAAGGGTACCCCCACCCCTTATTCGATCATTGAAGAATACTTTTGAAATAAAGTGTGCTAATTTTAGCCCCACGGTAGGTGTCTCTATTCTCTCTCTTCTCCCTACCTTGCTGGATACCTTCTCCCTTCCCATCGACCACCAACTCTTCTTCCTCATCTTTTCCCCATCAGCTCTTATTAACCCATCTTCTTGCTTTAAGCCTTCCTCTTATTTCCACTGATTTCCCATCTTTCCTTTTGATTTACATCTACTACATTCCTCATCCTCAATTCCCAAGCTGTTGTAATTTCTTGAAAACATATCAAAGAGATTGTTTACCTTTATGACGGAGAAAACAAGCTGTTGAAACTCTTTTACAAAATCGAACTGTGAGTGGGAATTATTGGAAACTTTGAAAGATCAAGTACACCTTGTCTAAGCATGCAATCTTCCCCCATACTATTTCACATCATTTGGTATCAAAGAGGTTTTCTCAATTAGTTCTATGTAGCTGAAATCCTGGGAATTTTCTGAGTTGATTGAATTGAGTAAGGATGATTTGTATAAGGAATTTAAGAGTTATGGTTGAGCTCTTGAGGCTGTAGAGGTGAAACTAAATTCTAGGATGGATGGTTTTGAAACTAGCTTGGCTATTATACAATCCCAATTCTCAAAGCTTATAGTTGCATTAAAGAAAGGAGAAATAGAAAAGGCACTGGTTCAAGCTATGGGATCTTCAAATGTAGTCCCTTCTCCAAGGCAGCTTAATGATGTTATAGTTAATGAGACATCACACTACTTGCAGTATGAAGTGATGCCAACCAAGAGAGAATCCAAGGTCAATCATGGATCGAGGCAAGATGTTCCAGTTCGAACCAAGTCCAAGAAGAGGTCAAGAGCATGGAAGCAACCCAAGCTAGATGGTTCATACAAGAAGACTTCAATTTTAGGTTCTCCACCACATTTACCACCTTTGTTGTGAACTCCTGACTTAATACCAAGTTGTAAAGGATGGTGGCCAGTTCCAAATTCGATGACAAAGTTCTTCCCACCCCGAGAGAACGATGTAGACCATGAAAATAGGCTCTTTATATGTTTCATCCTATAAGAGAGCCAGATTTAAGATGATGGTTGAGTGTGGGACAACAACCATGTATTTATTATTAATTTTTTTGTGGCTTAGAAAATCAGCCAATGGTTCCCACTTGGTGTGCTTGACATCCAATCAAGCAGTGGGAACTTTTTGGACTCTTTTTGTCAACAATTGGGGGTCCCACAAGAAGTGCTGATTGATAGCCTTGTTTCCTTGTTTTTTTTAGTAACTTAGAGTTTAGGAAAGGGATAAATAGGAATCCCTTAGTTTTAGGAAAGTGTGGGTTGCAAGTTTTAGTAATTAAGTCCTTATTATTAGAATCAAGTTTAGAAGTTTAGGAAGTTGTTTTTTTTGTGGTTTCTATTTTTTTTCTAATTGTAAAGCCTATTAAAGGCCCCCATCCCAAGATTTAATTAGTGGAAAAGATGATGAATTAAAATTTCTGGTGTTGAATTTGGTGTGTGTGGCCGTGGGTCCTGCTCCTTTTTCCCTTTCTCTTTCGTGGGTAAGGGCCACAACTCCCCCTCTCTTTTTTCCTATTCTTTCTATCTTTCTCTTTTCTCTTTCTTCATATTTTCTTTCCCTCTCTTTATTCCTTATCATCCACGAATCCCTTAGTTTCTCTAAATTTCAGCCATGTATTATCTCTTTTCTCGCCATTCAAACGTCACCCTCTACTACTCTTTTCTTATTCCTTCTTCGATGATTTCTCCATCAACTCCTACAAGAATAAACATTTGTAATTGTACAAATGTCCTGAAATTCCAATTCTGCGAGCTTATTGTTATTTCTTTATAGAAAATTATGGGTTTATTAATTTCTTAAAATTGACCCTTCATTGAACTCCCTTTTCTTCAATAATTTTACTGGTTTTGTTCTCCTAACTAAGATCTATCAAACCTCTCAAAAGCCCCATCAAAACCCCTATTTTTTTAAATTTAATTTGAGAAAAACAAATTTTGGTTTTGGTTTTTTTGGGTAAATTGCATAATGGCCCCTTGGATTATCTCACAATATATAGATTCTCCTCCTCGACTATTAATAATACTGTGGATCCCCTTTGATCCACTCTACTGATTTCAAAACACACCCTACCGTTAGTTATCCGTTGTTGACCGTTAGTCAAAGGAATCATGTGACCAAAAGTTTTTTTCTAAAATCCAAAACTACTCTTACGGCACATGGGAGTGTTTTACCATAACAAAAGGGCCCTTGACCTATATAAAAACGAAAATGCCCTTGTCCCTGTAAAATTTGACAAAAACTGTGCCATCTTTTAGTATATTTCCTATCCAACGGTTGAAAAACGAGTATATACCAGACCCATTAAGACCATTCAAATTATGATATGAGTGGCCAACCATCAGATTAAGACCACTTCATTAATCAATTGTTCTTATTACCATGATTAAGACTCTGATTGTCATCAAATGGTCTGATTGGACTGATTATGACCCCGATACTTATCAAATGGTCTGATTAGATTGATTAAGACCTAATACACATTCAATGGTCCGATTAGACTGATTAAGACCTCGATAGGAATCCAACGGTTCGATTTGACTGATTAAAACCTGATACTCATCATACGGTCCGATTAAGCTAATTAAGACCCTGATACTCATATTGCAGTCCGATTAAGTTGATTAAGACCCCTTAACGCATCAAACGGTCTATTTGGACTAATTAAGACCTTGATTAACATCAAACGGTCCGATTGGACTGATTATGACCCCGATATGCATCAAACGGTCTGCTTGGACTGATTATGACCCCGATACACATTAAACGGCCTGATTAGACTGATTAAGACCTCTATACTCATCAAACGGTTTTATTAGGCTACGGAACTCTTAATTTATGATTCTAACCTATTTGATTCATGATTTGATGATATAGGTTATAAAACTTAACATATATCAAATATTAACCACCTATGCAAATAAACATCAACACTATAAAACCTGTGAAAACATCCCAAATATCACATAACCTGTGCAAACATATATCAACACTATAATCCCAAATATCACATAACCTATATAAACATATATCAATACTATAATCCCAAATATCACATAACCTATATAAACATATATCAACACTAAAAGACTATTGGAATATTCCAAATGTCAACCACCTGTGCAAACATACAACCACACTATAAAACCACATACATTAACTTTATAAACTTGTTGAAACATCCACTTATACCATCAACCATATAAAACAACCTAAAAAACTTGTGTTGGTACCATCAAGTGGATGATATCATCAATCCCATTCATCAACCTAAAAATCTTGTGTTGGTATCAACAAGTGGATGATATTTATCAACCACATTCATCAACCTAAAAAACCTGTGTTGGTACCAACAAGTGGATGATATCATTAACTATATTCATCAACTTAAAACACTTGTTTTGGTGCCAACATCATCAACTTAAAACACTTGTCTTGGTACTCACATCAACACCTATAAACCACATACATCAACTTACCACATTCACACCAAATATCATCAATAAAATATTTAAAAGTTGTTTTTACTAACAAGTGGATCATCATCCTATATCATTAAAACAGTTTAATGATCACTAGTATTTTTAATTACAAGTACCATCACAATGATTTGACAAAAAAATATGCAAAAAAGAAAAAATAAAGTCATCATTGTCAATCCCTTCAAGATTCCAATAAAATTTTGAAGCCCCTCCCCTTATTCTTTCAAAACTTTAATCTCTTCTCCCCGTGTTTTCAAGATTTTAATCTCTACATTCATAGCTTTTATCAAGCTTTGAAGATCTTTCAGTTGTCTGTATAATTCAGAATCTCCAAGACCCTCACTATAAGGATAGCACCACTCAAAAAAAGGTGAGTTTCCTGGTGATTTTGTTTTCACTATATTGATACTTATCAACAACCATAAGGAACAAAATAAATAAATAAATAAATAACAATAACGTATTACTACTGAATAAACTTACCAATTTTTTTGTGCAAAAATAATACAATCAGTTAGGGTTCTTTTGAGATTCAGATGCTTATATCGTTGCTCTTTTTACACAGTTGCATTTCACATAGTTTAACTGATGAAAGTTGGTGTTAAAAGATGATTCTACATCCATAGACATTTCTGTTTTAAGTATAAGAAACAAATGACAATAAAGTCTAAATATGGTTATATTATGAAAATATGGTAAAAAGATCATCACAAACAGCCATACACAATACATTCACCACCATACACATCACAAATAGCCACCACACAAACAACCCCCATACATGTTCAACAAATGGATCAAACAAGGGTATAGAGCCAAAATAATAGAGGGTTTAAGAGGTACTGTTCAGATCAAGGATGGGGTTTTCTTGTAGGAAGATCAAACTACAATAAGGAAAGGGGTAGCCATAGGTGAGACAATTGAACTCTATTTGTTTCTTGATAGAAAATAGTAGAGTAAACAATTCTTGTGGGTTTACCGCAAGAAAGGATGATGGAGATTAGGGTTCTGGTAGTAGAATCAATGGAGGAGAAATGAAAAACAAGATTGGGATAGAGGAATTATAGGTTGTAGGGTTCAAGAAAAATAAATAAGGGTTCTTGATGCCTTTTAAAGGAGGATCTTGAAACCAGAAAATTGTGACAATAGGTAGCAAAAGAAAAGAGAAGAAAAAGAAAACCCACCACCACCACCATATAGGGCTGTAAATAGACCAGATTTGGACCGGATATGAGAATATCTCATATCCATATCCTATCTAATAAATCACAGATATTTAAAAACTATATTCGTATCCTATCTACTTAAATAATCCGGATTTCAGACTGCATTTTGGATATCCAGAAAAAAAGGCAATTCCATAGATGTCATCGTCACCGTTACTAGTGTGGTCTTCCCTACCCATCTCTATTCTCGCCAAAATCTCTGATGTTGTATGGCCTGACAACGATGTTGGATGGAGCAAAACACCATATCTTCTCCTATATGGTGGGTGTGAACATCCACCGTTGCGGCATAGTTGTGGTGGTACTTGTGGGTGCTGCCATAGACAGGGAGAGAGCAATTATGAAGTAAAGACTTTATGTTTTTTTAATTATTAGGTTATTTAAGATCGTTGAATTAGTTTTAAATCTAACGGTCTATACTCTATATTCTATATATTGTTATATTTAAATGAATCGGATATTTAACAGATCAGATTGATATAGGTCCGTATTCTATCCAATATAAATGGAATATTTTTATAAATGGGTTGGATAAGCTTATTTCGGATTGGATGCAGATGGAACACGGACATTTTTTGGATAACTTGCAGCCTTACCACCATATACACCACCACCAGAAACAACCATCATACATACCGCAAACAATCACCATACATACCACCACCACCATACACATCATAAACAACCACTACCACCACCTTACACACCACCGCTACCACCATCATATACAGCACAAATAGCCACCACCATACACACCACAAATAGCCATCACCACCACCATTCAGCAACCATACACACCACCACCACAACCATTTAACCACCATACACACCACCACCACCACTACCACCACCATCACAAACAACCACCATACACATCAAAAACATCAACCATTTGCAATCAAAATTAGTACAAATAAACAAATAACATATAACACATTAACACATAATATAAACAAACAACAATGCTATGACTAGAATGATTACCTTAGTCTGCTTGTGGGCTAAAGACAGAGTTATATTTGTTTAGGAATCCTATTCCCATGACTAGAATTACCTTTCTCCGAATGAAATTCAATTTTACATTGGTTTGGGAAAGTTTAACCAACAGATAAACATATATCGACAATAATCAGGCTATTGTAAAACAAATTTTAAAATTGACTAGAAACAAGAAAACTTATGGACTAGTTGGCTTTTCTTGTAGGAAATATCATTTGGAAATTGACTCTCTTTAACCCACCAACAAACCAATGTAACCATTGATAAAAAATTGCAAATAAAATACTGAAGGGTACTTTAGCTGCTTCATGCTTTGACCCTACTTTGAAAATCAATCGAGCCCTAAATTCCCTAAGCCCAACCCTTAGGCTCTAAGGATTTGAAAACCCAATTGTACAGTCGAGCAATTCCCTTTGCCCTGCTGCCACTTCCTACCATAATGCACCTTTAATGTATACAATTTTTATGCCCCACGAACTCCACCAAGTAATCACCATTACATGAACCCACCATATTCACCACCATACCACCACAAACAACCATCATACACTCCACCACCATCTAACCATCATACACACCACCACCATCTAACCACCATACACACCACAATCACCACCATACCACCACAAACAACCACCATACACACCATCACAAAACAGCCACCACCACCACCACAACCATTCAGTCACTATAGCCACCATACACACCCCAAACATTTACCATTTGCAATCATAATTAGCACCAAAAAAAAAAAAACATATAACACATCACTATAGCAAACAACAATGCAATGACTAGAATGGTTACATCAACATTATAAAACAGATTTTAAAATTGACTGGGAACACTATAAAACCCAATTGTGCTCAGTAGGGTTTAGGGCAAACCCTTAGGCTCTAGTTGATAAGAACCAATCCATGTTTTTGAACGAGTCTATCGATTAGGAGCCAATCCCCAATTCATTGATTAGGGATTTTAAACCCAATCCCTAATTCATCGATTAGGGCTTAAAAGCCCTAATCAATGGACTTATTCAAGACCTTGGGTTTGGCTTAGTAGGGATTTTAAAACCCAATCAAGCACCAGAATCTTCAAATCATCAATTAGGTCTTAAAAACCTCAATTGATGGGTTTGTCTAAGTAGGGATTTTAGAACTTAACCGAGCCATAAAATAGACTCTTCATCGATTAGGCCTTGAATGAGCTCTCAAATCCCTAAAATAGATTCTTTATCAATTAGGGCTTGAATGAGCCATAAAATCCCTAAAATGGAGTCCTAAAATCCCCTCTTCATCGATTAGGGTTTGAATAGCCCTAAAATCGAACCTTAAAATCCCCAATCATTAAAAAACAATGAAACAAAAGAAAAAATCTTATGGTTTACTTAGTTTCTGGCCGTGTCAACTATATAGAGAGAGTGGTTGTCGTCAACACTGTATTGAGAGAGATCGTCGTCGACAATGTGTTGAGAGAGAGTGGTCATTGACACTGTATTGAGAGAGTGTGTCGTTGCTCGTTGGGCAAATGGAGGAAGGAAGAATATGGGAGAGTCATCGTCGACAATGTATTGAAAGAGTGGTTGGTGACACTCTATTAAGAGAGAGAGAGTGGTCGTCAGGCAAAGGGAAGGTGGAGGAAGGAGGAAGTGTGGGACGAAAGTGGGTTTTACTTCATTAAGGGTAATTTTGGGTTTTCAAATAAAATTGTTTTATTTGTTAGAAAAAGGGTTTAAAACAATGGGTATCGTGGTAAAATCACACTTAGGCTAACTTCTATATGCAGAATATTTATGACAGGAAGGTTTTTGTAATTTTTGATTGTTGAGGGGGGAGACTGTATGTTGTCAGATAGTGATGTAACATTAGACTATGTGGAGAAAGCCTTCCCTTTATGGAAGCCTAAGCCAAGGATTTGTCAAGTCAGGAAGAACCTAGGAAAATGTCCATGGTAGAGATTGTTTTAGAGTCCTTTTTAATTTGAGTGAGAATGTAATAAGGCTTTGAAGCTATAGGTTTAGGGGTGAGTTTGTTAGGGATTTTAGGAGATGTCTTAGTAATTTTATGGTATTTTTTTAATATTATTTTGGGATTTTAGAAACCAAATCATGCAAGGCATTAAGCAGGGGTAAGGTAGGTATTTTATTTTAATTAGGTTTAATATGTCTATTTAAAGGCATAAAATATGTAATTAGGGGGGCTTTTGAACGTGGAATAGAAATCGTGAATTGTCTCCTACAAGTGGCTTATTTCCTTCCTCTCCTTCTCTCATCTCTTCTCTATCAATCTCTCTCAATTCTCTTATATTCTAAACAGTCTTCTACTTCCTTTTCTTCCTCTATAATTCTTTCTATTCAATTTTTTTTAAAAAAAAATTATGCTACAGTGTGTCTTCTGCAGAACCGTTAGACAACTCTAGATGAGAATACACACAATTCTCTCATCTCTTATCTCTCATCCTTTCTTCAAAATATTTTGCAGGGGCCTTTCTAACCCTTCGACGTCCCAAATAGAGGAGGAATACCTTGCATTCAACCTTTTCCTATCAAATAGGAGGGGCTGAATGTACTCTCAGACGTCACTTTTCTAGACAACAATTTTTGAGAAATTTTTAATCTCGTTTGGAGCAATCTTCGAGACTGTTTTTTGTTGATTTTAAGAGGTCTTTGCGTCACGTATAAGAGGTAAATATTGCATGTTCAGATTTCTTGTCTACGTGAATCTGTAGATTAATTTTATTGTGATTTACTGTTCTGCTGCTACAGTGCCGCTACAGTAATTTTGTATTGGACAGCTCACATAGTTGTTAATTAAATAGATAGAGGTCTTCAACTTTTCTGAAATTTTAAAGAGAGTATCCTAAGAACCTGCTTGAGATAATCCTAGAGTTTGGAAATTTTCTGACGCAATGTCAAGGGTATTTTAGTAATTTTTCAACTTTTGGGAAATTTACGGATTTGCCTCTAGGTCTGAATTTTCTAGATTACATCCTTAGATAGCTGTTTGATTCTTGGAGGTTGTTTTATGCTATTCGGCATTTAGTGCCGCATTAGATAGTCTAAGGGGCATTATGTAATTACCCGTTTTTCTAGAAAAGTGTACCTAGATTGAACTTTTAATGATTTGATTAGTCAAATTAAGTTCAAATTAGCTGAAATTTTGAACGAAGGTCACTTTTACTTGTCAAAAGTTCTCTAAATTTTCTGACACGTGACGGGTATTTTGATAATTTTACCAAATTCTGCCAAAATTACAAAATTGCCCCTGGTCCGAAAATTGGATTTTTTAGTTCTGAGTTTGTTTTCTATGAAGTGCAATCTTTCTCTACTTTATCCTACATCAATAAGTCTAGCTGGAGTTGGACTCTCTAGGTTAGTGATAAAATGGATTAGGATAAGGTTGGCTGGATTTGGATTTGGACTCTCCATGTCCTTGGAACCTTATTCTAGGATGTGGTTATCCATGTGTAGATGATTGCTTGGTTGTGTAGCTTGGTCCACTAATGCCCATGGAATTCAAGCCAAGCACTTGATGAAGATGCTGCCTCATTAATCATTGTTTTTAATGCTTCAAATTAGTAGATCAGTTGATTTGTTAAAATAAGCAAGAACTTTCAGATCAAATTGAAAAGAACATACCTTTTCTTCATCTGGCTAAGAGCCCTTAAAAAGTTTCTTTAGATCCATTGAATCTCCCAAAAATCTTGTTTTGATGACAAAAAATGGTAAGAGGCATAAAATGAGGAATAGAAGTGATGTGTGTAAAAAAAATATTCAAGCTTTGAGGGTTTAGGAGCAAGAATCGTCACCTAAAAGTGTGGCTGGGTAACGTTTCTCTTGATATTTAAATTGATTGGATGATCCAGTCTGTAGAGGATCAGATAATCCGGAGATAAATTGGAGTTGGATCCAAACCCGAAAGTCAGATTGCCTATGGACGCTCCTGAGTTGGATTAGACGATTGGGATTGTCCGAGTTTTAAAACAATGCTTCAGAATCATACATCCCTCTATTGTGAATGAGGATAGAAGAAAATTTACCTATAGTGTAGGGGTTCTATTGAGTTTGTGAATAGAAATGCATTGGTGGATTTTCTTCATAATGAGCTAATTTACAAATGGATGAACAATCAAGGTGTTTGTTATTTTTCATTTTCTTCTCATGTTGAACCCATTACTATAGTCATACTGCTTTTTCCTGCTTCCTTTCATTTTCTTTTTCTTTTTCTTTTTGCCACAATTGAGTCATGGGTGGTTCTTGTCTCTATGCTCTTATTATACGAGTCTTGTTTGTTTTGTTCCTTTCTTGATCTTTTAATTTACCGTTCTTGTGTTATCATTCTACTTGCTTTTCCTCTGATGTTTTTTTTTTTGGTTCAAATCATTTTTGCAGTTGTCAACTTAACATTGATAGATTTACCTGGTTTGACCAAGGTTGCCATAGGTACGTATTACCTGTATTGTTATTTCATTCCAGTGGACTTCATGAAGGTAAGAGTCATCTTTGTAGTTATATTAATTAAAAGATCACTTTTGGCAGAGGGACAGCCGGATACTATCGTTGAAGATATTGAAAACATGGTTCGATCTTATGTGGAGAAGGTAATGATGAAATATTTTTGTTGACTACAAGAAGTTGTACAGCCTGTTACTTTCAGATCCATTGCACTATCAATCCATCTATGCTGGCATTATAATTTTTTTATTGAAGGTGTTGGTCATATCTTTCTATCTTATTTATAGAATTAGAGAATTTATCCTCTTGATGTACACCTAATGTTTTAGGTTTTTATATGTGATTCATTGGAAGTGTTCCTTTTTTCCAGATTACCTCTTTTCCTTGGATATTTAGTGTAACAAGTATGACATGGACTTGCTTCTTTATACATGGTTAGCTGCCAATGCAAACCAAGGAATGGGGAATTGCTAGGATCATACTTTTCCTATCCATGTCAAAGTCTCTCTTTCACCTTTTTTTTTTCTAACCACTTCTTTTGTTTTTACCTTGTAAGTTGTTCCTCATTACTACATCAGTTGACAACTTGACATCAATAATACTAAAAGAAGTGTTATCTCTCACCACACCCATAGAGAGTAAAAACTTTTGTGTTGTATTTCTTCACAGCCCTTAATCTGAATATGTGGGATCTAGGTTTAAACTAATGTCTGGCAGACCATCGTTATTATATCTCGGGGTGTAACTTGGACAAAGGTCGGGTTGGGTCAAGCCCCATCAAGCTTCTCCTAGGCCTGAACCCAAACTCATCTGAACCTAACCAGCACCCACCTAAACTATCTTGAAATTTAGCTAAACCTAAGTTTGCCAATAATAACTCATCCTGGACTTTTAGTTAGTGTGCATGTCTAATAAAATATCTTGATTTTTTATTATCTTCAGTAATAGCTAACAACAATTTAATTTCTGGTATATTTTGAGGGCTTATTGATATGCATATAATTTAAGGCATGCTTGTTTCATTGTAAATGGAATAGTTAATGCTAGATACTTTCCAAATTCATTTTTTAAATTTTAACGTTTATTTCAAATTCATATTTCTCTGTGAAACTTCAATGGATACATTTGCACCTGTTCCTCAAGCCAAACCTCTACCCTACATGAGGACTGGTGTTCAGTATCATTGGCTCTTCATTTCTTTTTGATGATATGTGAGTAATATGTGTTAATAAAGAGGCAAGATTCCAAGAGTACAAAAATCCAGTAATAGACAACTAGATGTGTATATTTAAGTATCAGCTACTCAAAATGAACAAGGGAAACAATATCACAAAAGACTTGTCATAATTCAGTTTTCAGGTCTCTTTCTAAAGATGATGTACATGATCCCTTAAAATTCTTTTAGAATGGAGTACCATAGAAGAAAAGGCTTCTGATTGTGCCAATAATCTTTTCAAAAGGTAGTCAAACATGGTGATTTCTTTCCTTTCATCAGTTCCAACATAGTGCTAAAAGAAGCTAGTTTCAAAGGATGCAACCGTCTTACCCTTCGTCTGCTAAAACCCAATTCTGATAGGTTAGGAGGAATAACCCTCCGAATCCCAACAAATTCAGAAGAATGGCTCTCAAATTGGAGTTGTTACTGTGCCTTTTGCATTGTTTTGCATATGCATCTGTAAGCAATTTAAGTTGACATGTTCCAAGTGCCATCCAGAGAAAGGTTTTAATTTTGATAAAATCCGTGTAATGTCGAGATTTCGTTTTGTTTTTAGCAATTTTGGATGTTGGCATTTTGAACTTTTAGGGCATTGTACATAATTTTAAATATTTCTGATGGACTTTAGAGATTTCCTTTAAATTTGAGCAAACTGAAATTGATGCCATAACTTAGATTTAAAATCTTGATTTGCAGACTGTTGGATATGTTTTCATCTTCCATAGAAATTCTTATGCTGCACCTAACTGTTGGAATTGTATTGTTTTTTCTGTAGCCTAACAGCATCATTCTAGCAATATCTCCGGCAAATCAAGATATAGCGACATCTGATGCTATTAAACTTGCTAGAGAAGTTGATCCATCAGGTATTTTCTGCTGATTAAGCTTATTGGGGGATGCAACCTTCGTAGGGCACTTATATCATCCCTCTGGTGTTATCTTTCTGTAATTCTAGAATTTATATGCAACTTGTGTAGGTGAGAGGACATTTGGGGTGTTGACAAAGCTAGATTTGATGGACAAGGGAACAAATGCATTGGATGTAAGTTTTATACTATTTTAGCATGTTTTTCAGAACAATTAATTGCTGAAAGTTGAAATTTTACTTTCAGATGTTACTCTTTCTTTCTTTTTCTTTCGTTCTGTTAATTTTTTCCTAGTGTCCCATTATGTGTTTCCCCTTTATTTTTTTTTCCTAAATGCAGAATGTATTCATGCCAGTCCTAGCAGATTATATCGCTACAAGTCTGAAAGTTTCACTTTGTGCTAATTCTTCTTCTTCCTTTGAAGGTTCTTGAAGGGAGATCTTATCGCCTACAACACCCTTGGGTTGGAATTGTGAACCGTTCACAAGCCGACATTAATAAAAATATTGACATGATTGTTGCTAGGCGTAGGGAGCGTGAGTACTTTGCAAGTAGTCCTGACTATGGACACTTGGCGAGTAAAATGGGTTCAGAATATCTTGCAAAGCTTCTCTCAAGGGTATAATTTCTGTTATCATTGCAATTAAACCTGGGTGGTTTATGAGAATGGGGGGCAGGGGGGGGGGATTTAGGTTGTCTCTTTTGAATGTGGATTGATTTCTGAGAATAAGTGGTCATTTTGATGAGTGATTATGGTTTCAGTATTTGGAGTCTGCGATTAGGGCACGCATACCAAGTATCACATCCTTGATAAACAAAACCATTGATGAACTTGAAGGAGAGATGGATCATCTTGGTAGGCCTATTGCTGTTGATGCAGGGGTGAGAAGCTTATATCTTTTTTAATTATTCATGTGGGATGTAATCTCATTTAAGTTTATAACCGGAATCTGTGTATTTGTGTACTTCAGGCTCAATTGTACACTATCTTAGAACTTTGCCGTGCATTTGACCGGATATTCAAGGAGCATCTGGACGGAGGGTAAAGACTTAAACCTTGATTTTGTTTTCCAATTTTCAAAGGGCTGCTGCTTTTGTCTTCAACTGCTTTTGTTTACTTCAGGCCTATTCAAAATGCATTTATTGGTTCAGATGGACTGTATTAGCTTGCAATGGAAGTAATCTTTCTCAATTTCACTTTTAGTGATCATGGGACGTCATTAGTTAGATATATTGTAAATGAATATTCATTATTTTCCTACAAATTTGAAGTTTGATCTTACTTTATTAAATATCATTGGTATTTTAGATGCGCTTGTTCTTTGACTGATGAGCCTCCAAAAGGACCCCTGAATTTAGAGCCCAGGATTGGTGCCTTTTGACCTGATATATTGGTCTCTAACTGCTTTCTTAATTGAGTGATCAGATCATTCGTGATAACATCTGTGACAGTATTTGAGTGTAAAGAAATATGCCTGGATTTTGATAATGTTATTCTGAACTTCAATTTAATTATTAAATATCCTTTTTCTTATCCCAGGCGACCTGGTGGTGATCGGATATATGGAGTTTTTGACAACCAGCTCCCTGCTGCTTTGAGGAAGCTTCCATTTGATCGGCATCTATCTGTGCAGAATGTAAGGAAAGTGGTTTCAGAGGCAGATGGTTACCAACCACATTTGATTGCTCCCGAGCAAGGTTACCGACGCCTCATTGAGGGATCCCTTCAATATTTCAGAGGCCCAGCTGAAGCATCGGTGGATGCTGTAAGTGGTCTTTTTTCTTGTTCTTTTAATTCCTTATGGTTGTCATGATTATCATGTCTAATAATTTCTGGACTTCCAATTGGGGGCTCGGTCCTGTATTTTCTTTCTGGCCAGGGCATATAGGTTGCATCCTTGGGCAATAGGTTCATTAGTATAGGAAAGAGTCTATGGGACATTTTATTGTCACAAGATCTTTAATTGTTAGAGAACTTGTATTGCAGGTCCACTTCGTCTTGAAGGAACTTGTAAGGAAGTCAATAGGAGAAACTCAGGTGAGTTATTTGGGACATTATTAGTATTCTTGTAATAAGGAATATCCAATTTTCTAGTAATGAGGGAAAAGGTATTCACAAAAAAAAAAAAAAAAAAGTAATGAGGGAAAAGGAATAATTATTATTTTTACTATGTCAGGAGTTGAAGCGCTTTCCAACACTCCAAGCTGAGATAGCAGCTGCCACCAGTGAAGCCTTGGAGAGGTTCCGGGATGACAGTAAGAAGACGGCCCTGCGATTGGTGGACATGGAGGCCTCATACCTGACTGTAGATTTCTTCCGGAAGCTCCCTCAAGAAGTAGATAAAGGGGGAAACCCAGCTGCTTCAACTGTGGACCGTTATTCAGAGGGGCACTTCAGGCGGATAGCGTCAAATGTGTCCACTTATGTGAATATGGTGTCTGAAACACTGAAGAACTCCATTCCCAAGGCAGTGGTTTATTGTCAAGTTCGGGAGGCCAAGCGGTCTTTACTCGATCACTTTTATACACAAGTGGGGAAGAAGGAGGTACTCTACAATCACTATTATCTGTGGCCACTCTCTCTCTCTCTCTCAATGCACACATGCAAATGAGTTAGTGTTGCTAAGGGATCTACGTAGCATGGAAATCTTACACTATATTTGCAGTTTGGTGGGAACCATGTAGGTTCCCAATGTTGCCACTTTACTCATGCGACAAAATACAGCACAAATGCCTATTGTTATGAGGGAAAGGGTTCTGTACCTGATATAGGGTGGGCATGGACTGAGGCTACTTCTAGAGTTTCCGATCAGATTGACTGTCATCCTTTGATGCGTCTCAAAGAGGGGGGGTCATCTAGGCTCCTCCGGACCATCCACTCTCATCCAATTGACAGTCATGTTGCCATCCAATTGGATAAGAGGTCCTCTTGATTGGCCATATGTACTGTGCTATTGTCAAAATCACTCTATACCCTACGTGGTAGCACCTGACTCTTTGGTAACAGCTGTAGAAATGTTTTTTTTTATACCAAAATAGAAAGCTCTATTTTTGCCACATTGGTAAAGAGCTATTGAGCTGAAAAACTATTACATATAGAGTGACTAGTATTGGATTGACATCTAAGTTGAATAGAAAATTCTTGGCATTGAAAACTTCTTTCATAGATGGAAAACATCAATGAGGTACTCAACCTTCTAGCCATATGGTACATACCCTGGTCGAAGCATCTGGAATATTCATTGTTGCAGATAGAGGATAGCACCCCTAATAAGGGTTTTGGTTTGTCTTCCTTGCAGGCCAAGCAACTTGCACAATTGTTGGATGAGGACCCCTCACTGATGGAGCAGAGGCAGCAATGTGCGAAGAGACTTGAATTGTACAAGGCAGCTAGGGACGAGGTTGATTCGGTGTCATGGGCTCGATGAGATTGATGGATGTATACTGATGTCTTGTATCTACAGAGGTTCCAGATGTACTAATTTTCGCAGATTGTATGATTAATTCTGATTCTTTTTCTCTGTACAATTTCTATATAATATTGTTTGGGGTCAGATGTTGGATTGCTGTCATTTCTATTTCTATTATGCTTTTTCTTATTCAGCTTCTTGTATATATTTGAAATTTATTGGACTTATGAAATATGAAGATCCTATTGACTTTGAAGAAGACCTTGCGCATTCATGCCCTAGAAGATAAGGTCTGTTTTTTTTGAGCTGTTGTAGTGCAGGCCTGAGATATACAGATGATGCATGCGTGTGCTCATGGACTAAAGTCCTCCCGCATGCAGGGGATGACACATCACATTGAAAAAGTGATTTACACCTCTTGGGGGAGGTGATTTCACTTTTCGATGTGATGTATACCCCTGCATGCAGGAGGACTTTAGATGTTTGTTAAGGGGATGCACCAAATCCTGAGGGCTTGAGAATGGGTTCGGATTCCTTTGGCACAAGCACCTTGTCAAGCCTCAGTAATGCCATAAGATTCACCTTGTTTTATATTACTTTTGCTTTGGTGGTTTAAGATATCTTGCAAACGAGACTGGCACTAAGCAGTCAGGAAGTGCGTTTCGATCCCAACTTTTACCTAATGCAGAAAACTTTTTATTGACCAGCAGCCCATGTGATGTTGCCAATATGTAGAAGTGGGAAAGTGGCTATTGTTGACTCGACCCATTCACCTCTGTTTTAGGTTTTACTTCCAACCCATTTCTAATTTGATTTGGTGGAGCATTTGAAGTCTGATGGGAAGGGTGAGCATGAGCGTAAGCCAGCCCAACAGGGCCTGAGCCCTGCCCAAGGCCTGAACTTGTCTTTATATAATATATAGTTGTACGTATTTTATATAACTTATTAAGGGACTATTTGACAACCATCTATAATGTAATCATTTCATTTTAAATGTCTCAGGCATTTATAGCCATAAAGTAATGGTTCAAAATGAACTCATTCAGATTTATACTTTTTTCTTTTTTTAATTCATTCAGATTTATACTTGACAACATATATCATTTCATTTTATAAAAAAAACCTAAGATGACTTCATTTATAATTTTAGTTAGCAATCAGTAAAAATCTGAATAAGTTCATTTTGAACCATTACTTACAAGTACCTTGGAAATTTGAAATGAAATGATTACATTACAGGTGGCTACCAAATAGGCTATATGTCTTTTCAAATTATTAGTAATTCATAGCTCAATCTGTAATTTTTTTTTTTGTGTGTGTGAAAGGTCCTGTATTCAACTCTCAGTGAGGTAAATGATTTTTTATAGTAAATAATTTTTAGAATATTAAGTATATAATTTTCTAAGCTTTTAAAACCTAATAAGATCTTATAACCTAATTGTTAATGCATTATTATATTTTTCATTGGTCTCGAGTTCAAACTTTAACCTTCTCATTTATGTTTTGTGAAATTAATGGACTGGCCTGAGGCCCAATGAAACCCATAGTACTGGGTTTGGGCCTAAATATTAAAAAAATCCTGTTCTGAGCCCAGCCTGAGCCCAATGCCTAATATGGTGGGCCTAGGCCAGGCCTACCATGACCCAGCCCATGCCCACCCCTACTGATGGGTTAATCTGCTTGTCTAATTGTTCTAGTTCTTGCTGACTGGTATCAGTCTAAATTTGGGTTGGGGAGGGCCAATCTTTTAAGGATGATTATAATGTGAGTTGTCTTGAATTAACAGGCAAGATCCATAGGTCGTTGTTGTCAACCCAATTAGTTTGCTTGTGCTGTATCTATATTTGAGCGCATAAATGTTACGAAGTGCGATTTTCAACAGTAATTTCAATGTTGTACCCAATTTAGACAATGCCTGTGGAAGGTGGTAGCTTGAAGTATTACTCCTAGTCCTACTAACAAGTCATACTTAAGAGTTACTTGCATCCCCTTTTTTTCTGTTCTCTAACTAAATTCTAATTCTAAATAATGGATATGTAGTTTAATTCTTGCAACTGCCTCATTTTTCAACAAGGAATGTTTTATAATTATAGTACAAACCTATAATCCAATACCCACCCCCCCCAAAAAAAAAAAAAAAAAAGAAAAAAGAAAAAAAGAAAAACCTATGATCCGGTTAAGAGAAGTGGGGCAAGTGACTTGCTATGACCCAGTCTAGGCACTGCCCCCTGAGATTGTTATTTTATTCCTGTTAGCTGCCACAAGGGAGAACTTTTATTCCTAAAAAGTGAAAGGGAACAGCCTACTCAATTCTGTCTAAGGAGACTGGAACCTTAGATGCTCCTTATCAGATTAACTAATGTAAAATACTGTTGCTTCACGGCTGAAGTTTAAGATATTGTGGGTTGGCAATATCTTTCCACCAGCACCAATCACAACCAAGAGGTATGCAGGGCAACCTACCTGAACTGAACTTCAAGCTTAAGCCACCTTCATAGTTAATCTGATGAAGAGTTTGTTAAGCATACCTCACCATAGTTTCTGGGTTAGTATTCTATTTTTTACCCCTTCGTAAAATAGACCCTCTACTAACTAATAGTTGTGGACAACATAGAACTCACCAATTAATGGAGCTCTTAGATATTAAATTTTCTATTTTATTTTCATTAACAATATAAACATCCTTGTACAAGTAAAAACTTAGGGTTTCTAGTGTAAAATGTTTGTAAAAGTAAGAGTTTGGTATTAAGGGGCATGCACAATATATGGAATGTGCATACACGGATTTACATGTATGTAATATAGTACATATTGAAATAAATTAATATTCTAATAACTAAGCCTACACATCTAAAAAGAAATATTAGTTAGTAGACATTGGAGGTTATTAGTTATGAATGGAACCAAGTTGGCTCCTCAACATATTATTTAGCATTAGTGAGTATTGGCTTAAAAGCAGGGGGTTGATTGTGCGCTGGGCTGGGGGTTCATAATTCTACCTCTACTGTTACTTAAATGTTACTTGTAAACCACCTTCCTTTGATAATACACGTACACCCAAAAATTTTGAAATACCTTGCAAAATAGAACAAATAAACTGTAAAATCTATTATCACTGCAATCAAACATGGCAGCCGAGTGTCTGATTTGAGCATCCAAAAAACAAATTAATTGATTTCGGAATTTATCATGTAGTATATAAGTCAATCTGTTCGGATGAGCTGGAGTTAAAATGCTCTAAAAGACCACTCCAGTTCCATTATGTAAGTAAACCCATGAAGTTGCTATAAATCTGCTAATAGTTTAACACTGTCCATCACCCTTCAAGCTGCAAATGTTGTACCTGCTGCCTCTCTATCCAGTTCTTTCAATGCTGCCCACAATTTGGGGTCATCAAAATCATTAATAAGAAAGGTGGCCCCTGCTGCATTCAGTAACTGTTCAGGATTTCTGGTAGTTAAACCCACAACTGGCACCCCAGCTGTTACCCCAGCTTTTATTCCTGATGCAGAATCCTTACCAAGAAAATCCAAAAAAAAATTCAGTCAAGACGAGCCGAGAAAGAAAATATATAAATATAAGCCAATGAAACTTATTCTGAAAGTAGCATAGATAAGGAGTAAGGCAAACCTCAAACACAAGAGTATGGCTAGGGGATGCCTTGAGTGCTTGTAGAGCCTTCAGGTAGGGATCAGGATATGGTTTTGCTCGCTCACATTCATTCCCAATCAGAACAATCTCAAAGAACTCAGACAGACCTAGAATTGATATCATAAGCTCAGCATTTGGTCTAGGAGCATTAGTCACTGCAGCCCGCTTCAAGCCACGATCTTCAACCCATTTGCACAGTTTGTGTAGGCCATTAACAGGCTTCAACTTTTCTGGTGCTATTCTGTATATCCATGAATTATGAACAAAGGAATACAAAATACATGACCAATCTGGGAAAAAACAATTAAGTAAACAGCTACTTGAGGTTACCTACGAAACATTGCTTCCTTATCATCTGTAAATTTTAGTCTCTTCTTGAGATCCCAATCAGGGAAAAGTCTGCCACCAATGTCCTCGTTATCCCTGCCACTGATATTCTCAATAAAGAACTCCTCGGTGATGGGGACCCCACCATTGAAACCCACCTGTATATCAATTGTTACAATTGAGCAACAAACATTGGCAACTATTTGCAGGATTCATGAAGAACCATACCTCTTGAAGCATTTCGCGGAAAGAGAAGTAATGGAGAGGATCCGAATCACATAGCGTTCCATCAATATCAAACAGTATTGCTTCAAGAGGAGCAAGACCAGAGAGAGAACATCTGTTGCTTCCACAAAAATGAAGCCAACAAATTAATGTCACTTAAAATAAGGCTTGATGATCCTCTAATGTTTCATTCTATTTGTCAGTCTTAGCCAAAGAATCTCACATATAATGGCATGTCCGTACAATTATGTGATCTAATTGAAAGTTGAGGAAAAATGCCTCCATTAGAATCATATAAACTTACATCAAGATAGGACCAGACAAAGACATCTTCCCTGCATATGTCGTACATCAATACACATGAGGGGGGATCAAGACTGACATTTGAGAATTCACACCTAGGAATTATTAGCCCAACACAAATCCAACTAGATACTGCTCACCATTCAATCTTCTGCATTCTTCATGATTAATTGCACACAAAACCAGGCATGACCAATGGTAGACGAGGAAAACATCAAAAAACTTTTGAATCTGCTAACTGTGCTTCAGTAAAAAATACTAAAATAGCTGGGAAGATTGAAACCGATTTATGTTTCCACAAAAGGTAACTACGAAGCACTTTTTAAGGTGAGAGTGCATAACAGATGAAAGAGAGAATGATTTGTGACAGTTAATAAAGTGCAATATCCATGGGCTTCTTCTGCAGCCATGGAAGCTGATATGAGCACAGAAGCTAGTTGCACTGTCCTCTATATGGGTAGATATAATACAGGTCAAGTATGTCCTTTTAATCTTTCACACTTGCTGATCAGATTTCCATCTGGCAAATCCATTTTCCTGCTTGCTTGCTAAAGAGTGTCCCAAATACACTTTCGTGGACTAGGATATTCTACAGAATGCTCACCTAGGCACTGTCACTTTGAAACTGCAAACTCAGAAAATAATGTGCAAGGAACTTCTTGAACTTCAACTAATGATATTAAGTAATAACGGAATCACCCATATGCTAATTTCTTATTCTTTATCTAATAGTTTTGGTTTGAGAGAGCCATACATGACCCTAGGATCCATTGCCCCAATATTTCCAAAACATTCAAAAAACACAGTTGACAAATAGAATTTCTACACATGACATTCACAACTTTGACACTATAATAAACATCTTTAGCTCCATAACTTGCTTTATTTCAAAGAAGTGGTCATCAATCCTTCAGATTCTCAATGGAAGAAGTACAGCTGATCTTTTACTAAACTCGCATTCTGAAAATTTGGTTTAGACCCCTACATGCTTCTGCAAGTTTGAGCAAGCCTTTTGGATTTGCTCCATGTAGAGTTTCTTCTAGTGAGGCAGAGTCTTAGTACTGATATGTTTGGAATTGAGGAACTCAGTGATTAGCTTGAATTGACGATAAACGGATATCCAAAATTAAAATATATCATCAAAATAGAATTGGCATACATGGATATCACAACCAGGATCCTGTGGGTAAACTCGTTATGTTTGAACGTAGAAGGATTATTAATATTAAGATAATGTATGGCAGAATTCAAAGATGTTCTTCCCTCAACAACGTGGTTCAGTGACTGCCGTTCATTAATTGTTGAGACCAGTTTCTTTGTCATCCAATTACAGAGATTAACATAAAATCATAATAAAATATCAAAAAAATCCATGAGTCAATCGTGTTGATGTGGATCCTCATACAACAGAATTGGAATGACATAACTCAGAAAGACTAGATTCCACACAATTAGAGAACAAACTTCACCCTTCATTGGTATAATCCCGGTAAACAATATTGGTAGCCCATAAAACTCACAAAAGATGAACAACAAATTAAAAGAGAGAGAGAGAGAAGAGAGAGAGAGAGAGAGAGTTAAACCTCAAGGAAATTGTTTTGGTTTCCACCCACAGAATTAAACCTCAAGGAAATTGTTTTGGTTTCCACCCACAGAATTCAATTTGGGCCACTTTACCCTATTTGCCATTCAGCATTGAGCACAAAAGCTTCTATTTTTTCATTGATAGGTATGAACATGAGCATCCAAGAAAAGAGAAGATTCCAAAAAGGAAAAATAAGTTTTAAAGTTTTTTTTTTTTTTCTTCAAAACCATAGGTCCCTTATTTGTAGAAACAATCCCATCAGATTACATCGATTAACTTCAATTCAGTCTTAAACAACAACAACAACAAAAACCCCATTTTTTCATAAATGCATATGAACATAAAAATTAAAATTAAATAAGAACCCATATCAAATCTGCAAGCAAAACAACAATAAAGAGCAAGAAAAGGAACAACAACCCGAAAAATAAGATAAAAATAATAATTACCTCCCGGCTGACTGAGAATTTGATGAAATCGACATCCTAGGAGAGGCAGAAACAAAATTTCCTCCGCAAAATTTTCTTTGAAAATGGGTCTTTGAGACGACACTAGGGAGAAGCTGTTTATGATGAAAATGAAGAGAGCTGAGACAGTGCATAGCAGGGGATAAAAAACAGTGACTAAATCTCTGATTTATAGAAGAAAAGTGTGAATAGATTATGGGTTCTCTTGCATACACCTATGATTTCTCTCTTGTTTCTTTCTTTCTTTTTTATAATATTTTTTCTTCTAAGTTACTCCTCCGCATCTCGCTCAGGATATTCGGTTTATTTCCCATTCAAGTTTGAATTGAATAGTTAAGCTGATTTGTTCTGTGATTTGGGCTGGCTGCTACGAAGCTCGTCTGTAAGTACTGCCCAACCAACCATTCTTTTGTCTTTCTTCCATCTTTATCTTTTCTCTTCTTTACACGTGAACCATCAGCAACGTAGAAAACAACGAAGGCAAAGTCGAACTCGGACACTACCTCTTTCCAACCCTTTTTGGAAGAAGAGTAGAAGAACTTTATAAAAAAATGAATAGCTTTAATAAACTAATTACTAATAGCCTGTTTTGCAGTCACATAAAATGTAATCATTTCATTTGAGTTTCCCAAGGCATTTATAGCCATGAGGTGATGGTTTATAATGAATTAATTCAAATTTTTTCTGATTTTTAGCTACAATTAGAAATGAAGTCATCTCACGTTTTTCTATAAAATGAAATAATTAATGTCATCAGGCACAAGTCGGTGCAAATCGGAATGGTTTCGTTGCAAAACCAGCCCATTGTGACTACAAAAGTATGAGAAACTCAAATGAAATGGTTGCATTACAGGTGGCTGCCAAACGCAGCCTAAGTTTATAAACCATTAATTGTAGATCAGTTGATTAGTAAAAATATAATATATAACTGCAATATATTCTGACCCTTTTTCTTTATATATATATACTTTTGATAAAGAGCTCTAACTCAATTTCATTCAATAAAAATATCCTCACTGTTACTAATCTAATTAAACATATAAGAAAGATGCAACAAACTGTTTGAAGGAATAAATAATTGATGCAAAGCAAGAAAATGTTTAATACAAATAATATGTCTTTTGAACCCAAATACAACAAGTGTCAGTTTAAAATTCACCATAAACACTGCAGATGCTTTGTAATTACATAACATCTTCTTCCTATTACTAAAGACAATGATGCAATAATAGTTAGCCCATCTTAGTGATTTTTATTTGTACAAATAATTTTTAACTGAATTTTTAAAATGATCACTAATGAAAATCAATTTTGCATTTATCTAATATAAGTCATCATGTATTTAAAAAGGAATATAATGAATTATCTAAATCTGGTATATTATTTTATAAAAAGTGGCATGAATGGTGTAGCTAGAAAAAAAAACCTGTCTTCACCTATTATTACCTATCAAAAAAACAAAGAGTATACTGATAGAAATATAGAATGCATATTTTAAAAACTTTTGACATATAACCTATTATAATAAAAATAAATAAAAAGGAAAGAGAAAACCCAATAAACTGTTGATGGTCCAAAACTAATAAAAAAATAAAAAAATTGGCTATTAATCAAATAATAAAGTAGTACATAGAAAAGCTGCTTATATCATTTGTCATCTTATTGTAATTATTTTGTTTATAAATGGCTTAGGCTTCGTTTGGCAGCAACCTTTAATGTAATCATTTCATTTGAGTTTCCCAAGGATTTTGTAGTTGCAACTGAATGGTTTATAATGAACTCATTCATATTTGCAGTGATTTGTCCTTAATAACACAAGTCATTTGATTTTATAGAAAAACCTAAGATGACTTCATTACTAATTGTAGTTAACAATTCAGTATAAATTTGAATGAGTTCATTAGGAACCATCACCTCATGGCTACATTGAGAAACTCAAAATGACTACATTACAGGTGGCTGCCAAACAGCCTATTAGTAATTGTAAGAAAGTAGTATGAGTTATAAACAATGAATATCAGCAAGTATATCTATCACATATAAAGGGGTTTTAACATTTGTAGGAATGGTACTAACCAGACAATGCTGGTTCTTATTTTCACAGTATTAAATTCCAATATTTACAGCTTCAGGTACTTACTAGTAATTTTAACAGAATGAAAACCAGAAAAATAAATGCATCTTTTATTATAAGTTCAATGATTTACCAGGAAAAAAAATTCAATGATTTATAATGATGGTTCTGATAATGCTGCCGATACAACAAAAACTGTAAAGGCAGCAGGGTGCTTATACATGGCTGCCAATGGGCCAAGCTAGCTCGGCCTGGCTTCGAACTTAGCTCATAACTGAGCCTAAGTCTCAAATTGAGCTCATTTTGCTAAGTCAGTTGAGCCATATGTACTAAGCTCAACTTACTAAAAGCTTGGCTTGTTATGTATATAATATGTAGATATAAGTTGATATATTATATTTTTAAACATTAAAAATGTCTAATACAGAAAAAATAAACAATAAATATAAAAGATATTGTACACATAGTACTAGTGTAATTACCAAAAGAATTAGTACTTGTGTATTTTATTTGTGGAATCATCTATCATGTAAGCATCACCTTCCTTTATAAAAACAAAAGATTTGATTAAAAAAAATCAATGTGTGACCTGCACAACATGCATGCTGACACATGATGTGTTTTTGAATTTGATGCCTCTTTTTTGGAACATACTTTTTAAATGGAACCTATTTTTTAATGTTTTAAACCCTTTGCACAACACATGCCAATTTGGTGAGCCGAGTTGAGCAGGAGTCAAGCTCAGCCCTCAAGCTCATGATGAGTCTGAGCTTGTGATGAGCTTGTTCAGCTGGGCAACGCTAGGCTCACACACACACACACACACACACACACACACACACATATATATATATATATATATAATACAGACCTCTGTAGGCATGCCAGTGATTGACACATGATGTGCTTTTGAATTCAAAATAAATGTTCTGTCCAAGATTTGGTGTCTAGGAC
>JAOXJP010000015.1:3862199-3873834 GCA_025762735.1 Platanus orientalis | reverse complement strand
ACCCTGACTCAGCCCAAAGTCCGAAGCTTTAGGTTTTTATAATAGCGGGCCCTGCCCAGGCCTACTAAGCCCTACCTGGAACGGCCCATGCACACCCTAGTTTCTTCTTCCTCTTATTGGTTTTGGTTGTGTTTTGACCCGGTTAATGATGCAGAGACAAACTCAACAGAATGCCAGTAAGTTGAAAATTTTCCGAACTTCAATTCCTTCTACCCAACTTGGGCATCCAAATGGTACAATTCAGAATCTATTGTCTACTTTGTGATTTTCAATTCCATAGAATTCAATTCAATAGGCTAACTCCAATTCGGTGAATCCAAATGCACCCTGATGTCCAATTCAGTGAATCCAAATGCATTCTGATGGAACCAAACCCAGAACTTGTTTGCTAAATCAAAGCTCCTTGCTGTCAATAAGTTTTTTTAGAAGTAGATTCGATCCTTTGGTAGCAATGATCCCAAAACTATGCCAATAGGCAGCAGAAGACAATTGTTTAAGTAACCCAATGGGAGAATGGAGTTCAATGGCGTTAGTAGAAGTAAAAAAAAAAAAACAAATAACACGGTACAATAGAACCATGCGAGGTATTGCAAATGTAAATTCCTTGCTTGTTTCTACATGAATCTTAAACAGCAATACGATGACAATGGGAACAGAAAGGGGGTCAAGAAAAAAAGTGTCCCTATAAAATTTGGGAAAATTGAATTGACCATGTAATACTGGAAAGTAATTTACAAACTCAACCATGTGTTGGTGGTGGGAAAAATACTAACACACCTGAGACAACCCTCAAAAGCCCAGGTACCACTTCAACCTAGAGACCAACACTAATTTGATGTTGAGCAGTTGGAATTTGCTGAATCAAGCTTGATTACCCTGGTGTTGTATGATCCACAATATCCACATTTATGATACAACCAGTGGAAGCATGCTGTTCCTTTTTTACCACAGTCATTGCACAGTATATCCTGGATTACCAAATTCCAGTAATTAAAACATTCACCCGAAAGGGGCTAGAGCAAAGTAAAGAAAATGTAGTAGGCAGTGTACCTGACAGTGATCCCTGTATTCTTCTGGAAGCTCCTCAGCAGCCAACAAAGCATCAAGCATGCCAAAATAAACCTGAATGGATTTTAACCTTTTAGAGAACCACAAGCTTAAAATAAATGGATTCCATGCCTATTATTGTATTATCATTTTTATCAACAGCATTACTCCTGCAGAGTAGGATAGCAGAATAGCCCCAGATAAAATTATTGGATCCCAAGCCATTACTTGCCAGCACCAGGGTCTTACCATACTAACTAGGAATGCAAAACAATGAAGCACTAAATAAGATCAATCAAATGTTGATAATTTTCAGAAAGTTCCACCAATGAACATGTAATTTAACAAAGTTTGGATTTGTACGCACAAGATGGACCAAAAGAATTTGCATGCACAAAAATATACACACAGGTATCAGCACCCAAAAGAGACAAGAGTCCACCTGATTAGATGAGATGCTAGAATTACAGTGCAGCTTAAGCTGGGTTGGACTGAGCTTGCCTGATCAACTCAAATCCGGGCCTGCCCCAGCTTAGAACCCAGCTTGGGGCAATAATAGGAGTTTCAAACTTGGCTGTCACACTCCCCAACACCATGTGGGAGAGGAAGGGGGAATTTATCCCTACTAGAGAGAGGGATCACCCCAGAGAGAGGGGAGTTGCCACAGAAAGGGAAATTCACTGCTGGAGAGATTTGAATTGGCACTGGGGTTGAGAAATGAAAAGTTAAGGTTTTAAGCCTTCTTTTTGATTGCTTTCCTTGTAAGGTTTTCTGTTTTTTCCAATTATTGTACTTAATTATATGCCAGACTGGGCTCTTGGCTCAGAAAGAGTTAGCCCAAACCCATCACAAACTCAACTTAGGGCCCAGAATTTGATCCCAGGCCTAGTCCAGCCCAGTTCAGCCCAGGCACATAGCATAACCCACACCATGGCCAGTCCGGCCAGCTTGCAGCCCTAGTTAAGATCCTCTGATCAGTCTGAATTTGGTTATGTCCCATCCAGGAGGTAGCCAACAATATTTAATCTAGATCAATAAGATGGTTGCCATGCGGTTTTTTTGTTTTTTTTTTCCTGTTATTTTTGTTATTATTATTTCGGGGGGTGGGGGGTGGGGGGGTGAGTCCATTGGGAATGATTGGATTACAGGTCTAGTCTATCATGTTGGCTATCATCTATATACATGAATGTGTCTCTAATCTAGGGACAAGCAAACTTAAACCAGAATATTTCTGTCCCAATATATGCATGCTATGTCAACACCAGCACTTACTGTGTGGTGCAAATAAATGATTAGGTGAATTATAAACTTTGAGGATCGAAGAAAGGGAAAACAGGGACCACTGTAAAATGTCAATTTTTCTGTCTTTTATTATTTATTTTTTTTGGGTGTGGTGAATGCCTGGAAGGGACATTTCAGTACATCAGCCTCCTGAAATGTTATTTGTAGCACCCTTTTAGCTCTTATCATTTTCACATAATGTAGTCAATCAATAACCCAATCACAGAAAATTATAAATCAACTCAACCATGTTTACCTAAATCAAGAAGAAAAAAATCTGGTGTTTTATTTTATTTTATTTTATTTTTTGATAAATGAGAAGAAAGAGCCTCTTACCGCCATATCTCCCAATGATTTGCTACATATCGGACAGGTGTAGTGGCTGCAAGTGTACACCTAAATACATTTGAAGAGGAAGGATATGATATTTCAGTACAAGCATTCTTTGCAAGTCTTTTTCTTGCATAGAAGAGAAAAGAATTATAGAGGAAAAAACAATTACAAGACAGTTGGAACTAAAGCAAAAGCAGTAGAAAGGATAGACCTGAAAGCAAGATGAATGCATGAAATGGCCACAAGGAAGAGCTCTGACCGCAGCACTTGACGTGAACAAAAAGTCACAGCAGATAGGGCAGTTTGTTTCCAGGCCTTTCTCTCGACATTTGTGTTCTGCTAACTTCATCGCCAGGCAACAATTGCATGTCATGCAATGGAAGAAATCAATGCCGAGTCCCTTCCCAAGGCGGCATAAATTGCAAAATGGGCAATGGTACACTGTCCTGAACAACCCAGAGCAAAAAATTTCAAGACATCTACTTCAACAGTAGTTATTTACAAAAAGACTAAATCCTTGAACTTCGTAAGGTATTGTCAAGTTCTCAACTAGGTGAAACAAAAAAACCTAAAAGTTGTAAAATAGGTGTTCTGACTATTTCTGTATGGTCCAAATACAGATAAACAGAAATCTAGACAGGAGTTGCTACTAGCTAACGTAAAGATCAAATATCATAGAGAAAATTTCAAAGAAAGGAGTGCTAGAAGACAACAATGTATTTTTGTAGTTTACTTTATAGGCCTTAGATCGAGTAAATATACCACCTGGTTTGGACAAACACTGTAAGTCCTGATGGTAACAAGCAGACAAGAGTAAAATATAACACATAATGAATGATTAAAACCCAACAGATGGAAATGAAAACTACAAGTGTGACAAAAGCAAGGGTAACTGAGGTCAAAGCATGTATTAAAAGGTCCACATGTTAATATGTTGATTTTTTTTTTAACGTATCTAACATTAATCAATGGCCAATTGAATCCCTACCAAAATCAGATATACCAAATGATAGATAGAAATCTGATACTGAAAAGAATTCTTAGATTACGACAACACAAGGGTTTCGTGATAAATTCAAATATTTCAATGGACTACAGTCCTTCAGAAGTTCCTAAATCCCATAACAAAGTTTTGTTTCTTAAAGTGATAAAATAACAAAATTAAGTTGTTGGGTCTTTCTGTAAATGATTAAAATTCCTAGAAATACAATTTTTTTTTTAGTAAAGAAATTTTTATCAAGGCCTCGTCTGATACATAAGAATAGGGTCGGAAAGAAATTAATTGGAAAACAGCTTAGGAATCCTAGTGTATTCCTATTGGAATCCGATCGAATTCCAAATGACTGTAAGTTTCCAAACCTGTCTCTGATTCTGAGCTGGGAAAGTAAATCTACAAAAAATTTCCAGTCAAGCATCTGTAACTATTCCCTATTTCAAGGTTAGCTTTATATCACATTTGCACTCACAAACAGTTTAATGGCAGTTAATACTTCAAAAATCATCAAATATCTTTTGTTTACAACACATTCTACAGCATCAACTCATCAAAAATAATGCATGAACATGATTTCTTCATCGTTGTTTAACAAGTGAAAAAACTTCTGTCACTGCAAGGTTTTCTCATAAGAGCAAGACTGATGAAGAAAGGGGAGAATGAGATCCTGACTTCTCAAATCAAACAAAACAACCAATCAATCCATTTACCTCTTTTTTTGTTCATAGAAAATCAATTTATTCCTTTGCTTCTCCAATTTACAAGTTCCATGAATCAAAACAACATGCAGCCGCTAACACTCAGAAGCAAAATTAGACATAACATCATTCAAAACCCAAAAAAACGGGTCTAAAATTTATAGCATGAAATACCAAGAGGAACAAAAATACAGAGGAAAAGGAAGAAGGAGAGTTTTAAAAGACAGATTTTTAAGATAAAAAAAAAAAAAACAGATGGAGAGAAAATATTGAGAGAGAAGTGGGAGGAAGAGCGACAGAAGAGGGAGAGAGCATACCTATGGAGGGGAGATCTTGCAAACGGAGGAGTGATACTGTACAAAGCGGAACCAACTGAAGAAAGAACTAAAGACTCTGTTTCATGTCTTCATGGCTGGACGACATTAACTGAATGGTGAGAGAATTTTAGAGAGAGAGAGAGAGAGAGGCATAAATGAGCTATTTGTCAATGTTAATGGTGACAAACCGAGGCTGTGGGCAACTGCTATAGATGATCGTTGGAGTTTTTCCCCTCGGAATGGAATGATTCCGACCATTTTTGGTCAGAATGAGAGGATAGGCCAGATAAAAGGGGTGGTTTCCCACGAGAAAGGCGAGACAAAAGAAGTGGTTTTGCAGGCAGTTTTCTCATTGCAAGAGATGCCCAGAATCCCTGTTTTCCTAGGAAAGCCGTATGGGATTCGTAGGAAATAGGCAGACGAAATCGTATCAAATGACGCCTAAAGGGGGATGACAAATTCCCAAGACTGTACAAGGAGAAAACAGTTGTGATAAACAGGATCCTCCCCAGAAAGAAACTACAAAGATTTACACTTGTTGCCAATTATTCTTCCCCAGTTCACTCTCACCTCACTTGAACTAGTACTGTTAAAACCTATACAAGCAATGGCACAAAAACAAATACTCTCCTTTGCTTTCCGTAAAACCCTATAAGCTCGTTGGAATAGTTATTGAAGACCCTGTTGTTCCTTTCAAGTCTTTAAATCCAACAAACAAAAGCTAGTCCCATACACCAAAGCTTCTTCCCTTTAAGGACCTTTTCATTACAAAAAGGCACATTTAAGTTCATATAGAAGATAAGTTCTTATAAGAACTCATTCTTGTAAGTAAACTTTTTAGCATCGAACATTGTTTCAAAACTCAGCCCATCCCGGATCGGATTAGCCATGAATGAGCCGATCCTAGCCAATGGATTCCAATCCCTAGGCTATAAATCATCCGATCCAGTGTTGGATCACTCCGGATCGAACGATCTGACCTAGGGAATTTTATTGAAAATTGGTTCAAAGAATCCCACAAAGGCCTCTCTTAAAGATCCCTAAAAGATCCTCCTATAAGAGGTAAACTTTAAAAAAAAGGGCGACCCAGTGCACGAGGGTCCCGCTGACGCAGGGTCTAGGGAGGGCAAGATGTACGTAGCCTTACCCCCATTTCTAGAGAGGCTGTTTCCGTGACTCGAACCCACGCCACCAGGGACATTATAATGAATGGTCCAGATTTGACCATTAGATTACATATTTTCCATTAAATTTATTATATTTTTTTATCAGAAAGGTAGAATTTATTAAGCAAAGAAGTACAAACTCAGCCGAGGACAAAGCCCATCAGCCGAGAACAATTACATTCCAAATTAAAACAAAATCATAGAACTTCGTCCCCTAAAACTCAGGGAGGTGGGAAGACCATCAAAACAACAGAGCTAGCACCTTATTCGGGAGCTTAGTGTTTTCCACCTTTCCCCTATCAAATATCTGAGTGTTATGCTCCATCCAAAGAGCCCAACAAAAAACTATAGTAGTGTTCAGACACAAGATCCTTCTTCAAGATGATAAATCGTACAGTGGCTCGCCCTGCCAAGAAGCAAGGAGTTGATACATGGACTCAGACATGGTCCAAACCCGAGAAAATCATCTTGAAAGGGTGCACCACATCATATGAGAGATTGGGCAGTGGATGAAGAGGTGCTTTGTTGTTTCCACTGCGCAATAACAGAGGCTACATCTGTTTGGCATCTGCAAGCACCGAGCTTTGATCTTGTCCACTGTCAAAACCTTTTCAAGGGTCACTAATGACTAACCATGTCAAGAATGCAGCCTTGTGTGGCATATTGGTTTTCCACACTATATCACAGATATTGAATGGTGGGAGCCTCCACAAGAGATTGATACCCATCCCGAATTGAGTATTTTCCATTCTTGCCATTGGACCACACCCACGACTTGAGCTCATGCAGCTCCCCCACCGAGGTCTTATCCAGTTGGTCCAACAGAGAAGACATTGCATCTAATTCCCAGTAGTTAAGGCCCCTTCTTAGCTACAAGTTTCAACTTACTCGAGAGGGGCCGGGGAGGGGGGGGGGGTGGGGGCGGCGTCAATCTTATGATCCCTTACCAAACCATTCTGGTCATCATGAAGAATTGAGGGTAATCAGCTGCTAGGGTTGAGCTGCTGGTCCATGGGTCCTTCCAAAAACTAACCGAAGAGATGCCCCCTACCTTGAAGGTGATAAATTGGTGGAACCAGTCAGAGGTGGAAAGAATACCCTTCCAAACTCCAACAGTGAAGGACCCACTCCTCCAACCACGGTTACTTTGCCCATATTTGGCACATATCACCAAGTGCCACATGGACTAATTTTCTACGCCAAACCGGCACAGCAACTGGAAAGAAGAGCTTTGTTCATATGCTTGAGAGAAAGAATTCCCAAGCCTCCTTGCTTGTAAGGTTTGCATATTTGACTCCAGTTAACTAGATGAAAGTTTGGAGAACCATCATAAGCATCCCATAAGAAAGACTGCCCAGCTTTGTCAATCTGGTGGATCACAGAACTGGGAATCGAAAATATTGACGAGTATATTGGAATCTTGGAGAGGGCACACCTTATCAAAGTTAGCTTGCCTCCCTTTGATAAGTATCTTCCTTTCTATAAGGAGAGTTTCTTTTGCACTTGTTCAATCACTGGTTCCCAAATCTGCTTGGATTTGTACTTGGCTCCCAGGGGTAACCCCAGATACGGTCAAGGCAGTCTGTGAATAGGACACCCCATAATATCAGCCAACTATTCGATGTTATGAGGCGACCCAACTCCTGTAATTTTTTACTTCAGCAAATTGAATTTGAGGCCAGAGATAGCCTCAAATATCAATAGAATACCCCATAAGTGCAAGACTGCCACCTCTTTGACTTGTAAAAATAACATTAAGTCATCGACATATTAAATAGGGGACACATAAGGGTCGGCCTCACCTAAAGCACACCCCTGTATCAGCCCGCAATTCTCTGTCTTAAGGGTAAGCGTACAGAGAACCTCCATCACAATGTTAAAGAGGTAGAGAGATAGGGGGTCACCCTGGCAAAGACCTATGTTGTTTCAGAAGAAAGGGCTGGGGGAGCCATTAAACGAAAGCTGAGATGTATATTTTCATCCAATTACACCATACCCAACCGAACCCAATTTTTAAGAGAATATCTTAAGGAAACTCCAGCTAACATGGTCATAGGCCTTCTCCATGTCTATCTGACACCCTAGGCCCAGATGATTAGCTTTCTTTCAGAAATCTACACATTCACCAAAGAGCAATCTAGGATTTGACAACTCTGGATAAAAGCATGCTGGTTCGGAGATATAATCTTATTCATTACCCCTCCTAGCCGATGAGCCAAAGTCTTGGCCAATATTTTGTAAAAACTTCCAACCAAACTGATGGGCCGGAAGTCTTTTGGATTAGCAGCACCTTTCTTTTTCAGAATGAGCAGCATAAATGTGGAATTGAGACTTCTACAAAAGGACCCATTCTTGTAAAATTCATTCCTTGCACCCATCAACTCTTTTCCAATCAATGGCAGAAGACTTTGTAGAATTTGAGGGGGAAGCCATATGAGCCTAGAGCCTTATTGTCATGCAAGTTGCTTATGCAATTCATGACTTCCTCCTCAGAGAACACTCTCTCTAGCCAGTTCCTTTTGGTCTTCAGAAATTTGATTGAATTTCATCCCTGCAAGATGAGGTCTTATATCAAATGGTTCCTCAAAAAGAGTATTACAGTACTTTACAATTTCCCCCCAGATTTCCGTCTGGTCAGTCCTCCATATTCCATCCACCATCAGTTCGAAAATGCGCTTTAGGCTCACTCTCCGACTAGCAAGTTTATGAACTTTTTTTGTATTGGCATCTTCAACCTAAAGCCAAGAAATTCCAGCTTTCTGTTATCAAGGCTACTCTTCCCAACAAAACCAGTTAACAAAATCTCGTTTCAAGTTCTCTCTTGACTTTCTTGGCAGAGGATAACCATGTTTGCTGCTCTGTACGATCCAACTCTGCTATCTTCTCCAGACATTCCAATTTTTTAGCTTTAATTCTACCAAATAACTCTAAATTCCACCTGTTAATTGGTATCTTAAGGGCTGTTAGTTTTTGACCGAATATATTCCCTGTTGATCCTTCAAACTAGAATCCCATCCACCATTTTGCAACCACATCCTTAAAACCATCAGCTTCGAAGAGAAAAGGGGATGGGCCCAAGTTGATGATCTCATGCTTAAGAATAACAAGACAGTGATCTGGAGCTGGATTAGGAGCTGCAATCTACCGGGCTTGTTGAAGATGGTCCTCCCAGCACGGCGACACCAAAAACCAATCCAACCTGCTCATTGCAAGGGAGGCTTGTTTGCTAGAGCAGGTGTAAGTTGCTCCAGACATTGGAAAGTCAATCAGGCGGTCGGCTTCCATAAAGTTGTTGAACATGTTCATCAACCTTTTTTTCTATTAAAAACCAATGCAGACCTTTGATCCATTTATACTAGTTCAATGGGTTAAATTTCAAATCTATTAAGTCAAAAAAGAGTAAACAGAAATGTAATACATTACTTCCATTTTTTAAATTAAATTCCAAACCCCTTATGGCTTTGTTATATTTTATACATGTCATAAAATAACAAATATAGGATTAACTCCATATGGACATAGTAAACTTCGTGTATGTTATAGTTTATCTACTTAAATTGGATGATCATTAAACATTAAAGTAATGTCAGAATGTGACTATCAGGATCTCATACATGAATATCAGCCATGTAAACTTGGTGTATGATGTCATTACAGTTTATTTACTAAGATTGGGTGATTATTAAATAGTAAAATAATGTCACAATGTGACAGTCAGAATGATGCAGGACAGCTTGTAGAGCTGTTGAAGTCTTGAGGGTTACAGGCCCAAAGTATAGCCAAAGTAGGGTCAAGTAGGTCTGAAAATTCATCCCAAACGTTTAGGCTTCTCAAATTAAGAAAGAGATAAACTCAGGCTTAAGAATTCTGGGCAGAACTTGGTTCAGTAAAAAATAGGGTTAGATATTTCAGATGGTCTTTAAATTTTGTAGGATAAGAGATTCTTAAAGGAACAATAACTCAACAAAATATCAAAAAATTCTGAAGAGATTAAGTGCATGAAACATAAGAAATCAGATCTAGTTTCAAAATCCAACACAAAAGGAAGAAGAAGAGGAAAAGCAGAGGTGAAGAAGAAGAAGAGGAGTAGCGAGGCCTAGCCTCAACCCAAGACAAGAAAACATGTGCTAAACAACAACTTAATTCAATAACTCAAGATCAATTCAATTCATTAGGGTGCAAACCCTTATATAGACTGCAATGCTTGGTAGCCAAGAAACTATCTTAAAAGAAATAGAAATTACTTTTAAAGAAAAAGAAACTAACCCCTATGCTAAACTTCTAAATCCTAACCTTTCCAAACTTAAAAAGATTTTATTTTCACACCTAATTACCCTATAGATCAAAAGACTTACTCAAAATAGAAATTAAATAAACCTATTACTAAGAAGACTCTTCCTAAAAACATATCAAATAGTACTTTCTAAAACCTCTATTCCCATCACATACCAATATCCCTTTAGTAATTTGGTCAGAACTTTCCCAAATCACATTGGATTTGCGCAATCTTGGTCTCATTTCAAAGGTAACTGAATAACCTTTCTGAAGACACCGAAATCTAGCCAAAAAGGACAGATTTTGACCTTGGAAAATCTGGGCTAAAAGCAAATTACAAGATTACAACCCAAAAATAATTAAAACCCAAATATCCTAAAGACAAAAACTTTAAATAGAACCTGTTCAACTATCCATGGTCATCCAACTTCTTCTTGGTGATCCTATATGTTCCCGAATGAGAGAATCTTGCATATACAACAAGCAGGTACATCTGTCTATTTTTTGAATTATTCCATAAGATTAAACATGAAAATAAGATTCACATACACGTTGGGCAATAAAAGAGAGTTACATTTAGAACTTCATTCCCACAAGAAGGAAAAAAGAAACATTCTATCAAATCCAGCATGTAGATCTGTTAGCCTAGCTAAATAAAAAGCTAGAAATAGAAAATTCAAACGAGAAATTGCATACCTTTCGTCATCAAAAAATTTGCAGATATTGCAGTAGTACTTTGCCATTAAAAGCCCTTTACAGGATGGTGTCGTGCAAATGGGACCAACTGCCTGAACCTTGAGGCAGCGCATACACATCATTTCTGATGTTGCTTTCCTGAAAAGAATGAACAGAGCATCAATTATAAAAAGGCTCCACCTGAATTGTCTACAATGAATGCCAGAAAGTTACCTATCCATTGAGTGATCGCTGACTTTATCATGGCAGAACCTGCATGCGAACAACTTCCCACAGCAAGCAGCAAGAAGTTTGCAGTTCCTTTTGTAGTGCTCACACCCAAATACTTGTTTCTCTGGATCTCGAAATGATGGCGAGCATCCAGGTACATCTTCACCATTAGCACCTTCATCAGTTCTTGCTTGAGGTAACTTCTGCTGAGCAGCTATCCACCGACTAACATAACCCATCTACTCATTAGACTACGTAGGACTCGTGATCAAGGAGATAATAACATGTTTAGGAGGCCCAAAGCAGATTATAATTGCAGAGATATACCTGGTCATTAGATTTTGAATAAGGTACGCTTTCCTCCTTGGATCAAGTGTTGAGTCTCGAGAAACCTTTCTTATCTCTGACTCAAGCTCACTTTGATTCATCCGGAAAATATCTTTCCACCCAGGCTTGAACATCTGATCACTCTGGTCTAGGCTTTCATGGATATCAGTGCCTAAAAGAGCATTAAATTCTATAATATCAAAAAGAAATCTTCCCGGTATAACACCTACAGAAAATTAGTAGAAAATAAACTGCAGATCAAAATCATATTTATCTCTTATCCTGCGGGGG
>JAOXJP010000015.1:3824995-3858656 GCA_025762735.1 Platanus orientalis | reverse complement strand
GTCAAATCAGACCCAATCAAACTCCAATCCTCAACTTCTTTACACCCACAAGAACACCCTGACTTCAATTTGCCAACCTTCATAAACCTTCCCACATTGAAGCATCGAAAGGCTGGTAAATTACCCTTTTACCCCTGTATCTTCCAAAATCAAATCAGCCCTATTTTAAAACCCATTCTCTCCATAAATTCTCAAATATTTTCTACAAAGAAGGCACCTAGGTCTCAACCACCTTCCACAAGACCTCCCGTGTGAAACCCCAAAAAACTGGTAAATGACCATTTTACCCCTACACCTCTAAAAATTCAAACCACAAGATATGGAGTTCATTTTTTCTAGGATTCTCTGACCCTCATCAACATTCCCATATTGGGGCACAAAAGTGTGGGGAAATTACCATTTTACCCCCACACCCTCAAAACACATTATTTATCCCCAAAATTGAACTCCCAAAAAAACCCTGAAGGCTCAATACAAATTAGAAACTCACCCAATCAGTGGCCATACTCTTAGGAACCCTAAATCTTTCTAAGAAAAATCCCAGAGGGCTTTGAGTTGACACTTGATCTTGGACATTTTGACTTGCAAATATTAGAGTGCAAGGACATGATTATATACTTAATACTTTAATGTTATTGAAAACAATGACTTGTAAAAAAATGATTTTTTGATAAATAAATTTCTTTGAACAAGGCAGGGAAAATCTTCAAAGAGGATACAAGAGATGAAACAACAACAAAGAAATAACCCCCCACCCTAGAAGGAAAATAAAAACACAAAACTAAAGATCCCAAGAAGCCTGAAAATTTTAAATCAATTAATCTATCCCAATCAACCTACAAGTCCCTTCTATTATCATGACAATTTTTACAGTGGATAACCTAAGATAGCATGAAATCTTTTGCTTGCAAGAAAACTCTGAAGCTGGGTTCGACATAGTTGTTGAACACCCTGTTATTTCTCTCAAGCTAGAGAGCCCACATTACAACAATTGACACAAGACTCCAAATATCTCTTCCTCTTTTCTAGAAAGGCCTAAATCTCCATTCACTTAAAAGGCTTGGGGATGAGCCACTGCATATTAATCTCCTTCAACAAGACACTCTACATTTCAAGGGGGAAATGGCAAAGAAGAAGAAGAAGAGATATATTCTCTTCATCTGTATAACAAAAGAGCCAAACATTTGGGGAGATAGAGCTCCTTTTTATCCTCCAAGTTATCCATTGTGGAGATATTTCCTAGAATGGCCATACACACAAAGAACTGCACTTTAGAGGGAGTATGGTGAAAAAAGAAAAGAAAAGCATTCATAAAAAAAAAGAATAAAAAAGAAGAAGAAATAAAAGAAAAGCAAAGGGGTGAAACATGAGTACTTCTCAGGAGGTCGCTCATCCTAGTATTACTCTCACTCAAGCACGCTTAACTGCAGAGTTTTCATGGGATCCGGTGCAATTCCTTATATCAACTCTTGGGTGTGGATCGGGAGGGAAGAGATTAAACACCCTGTTTACTTTTTTCTTTCCATTTCCAGAAAAAAGCTTTATGTGCTCTATTCTTCACTTTAAGATGTATATTATCCTTTCCTTTAGAGTTGTTATTAATATTGGGAATCAATGATCTCTCCCTCGGGGAAGGGAATAGGTATCTTTCTCACAAGTCAACTACATCTTATGCAACAAGCAGCCGTACTGGGTGGTCCAATCCATCCAAGTCTCTTTGTTGTGCCAGAAATGATATTTGGTCATGATTGAACCTTATCTGGTATATTCATACACATTTTATGTGTCAACATTGGTACTGGGAGATCCGTTGGATCTGAGTAACATATCTAGGCTACTGAGCTTATTTGCCTGGATTCTGTGTATTTCACTTGTTGTGAATATGAGAGCTTCTGCAAGTTATATTTGCTTTTGTTTATATCTCAACTGTGCCTCTCTACCTTGGGCAGTGGTGGCTTTTAAACTCTTGTACATTTTATATTTGCTCATTTCTTTCTATTAAAATCTCGTTACCAATCAGAGGATGGAATGTGGACGGATGTGGGGAAAGGGAAAGAAAGATGCCAGGAAGGTGTTCGGGAGGGAGAGGGAGCAACACCATCGGGGTAGGGAGTATGGGCCAAGTTTGTGGAGTTGATCCAGGGGACACTTTTGAGTTGGGTTTGATAAGGGTGGGTGGGATGTAGCAATTGGGGATTAAGTTTAACAGGGTAGAAGCATGTGATGGGTGGAATGAAGGGTTGGGATCAGTCCAAGGGGCACTATCATGCGCCCTTGGCGCATTATAGAGCTAAGGAAAAGGATGTGTTGAAGAGGGTGTTATTGGATGGATATCTGAAGAAGGACGATCCTGTCTGTAATGAATCTGCAGTAGTTGCTCGGGATGGGCTAGTTAGCAGGGAATGGAACTCAGGAATTGTGATATTGGAGGGTTTGCCCCAAACCGTTGGGAGAAGAAGTGCGAGGTGTTCGGAAAGGGCAATGGTGTCAAGGATAGTTCTGAATAAAGTGAAGAGTTGGATGACATTTTTTAATGCATTAGTAGGGGAGATTTTGGTTGTTCCATGCTAGTGTAGGGTCGAGAGAGGGAAAGTTATCATGAAGTCAAGGAATCTATTTGAGATGCTGATGAAGACGACATCATGATCTCGAGAGGGGTTGGTGAGAGGTTTGCAGGTGCATCTCAGCATAGAACCTCTTCGTCTGGGGCATTACAGGTATGTCCGTTGAGATGATGTGGGCTTCGGGTGGAAGAAGAGGGGGGAGGGTGATGCTATGCTGGGGGATCTGGATTTTGACCTGCTTTGTCCGATGGTTTGTGTTGAGCATCAGGCTGGTCTAGAGCTTGTTGGAAGGGCCAACTGTGGAGGAAGAACTGATTCGTACTGATTTGTCTGCTCCCCTCCCACCAGTGATGTCCTCTGACTGGGTTTTGAAAAAGGTGATGGAGGTGAGTAAGCAGTTGGGGATTTGAGGTTAGAAGAAGTGTTAGCCCTCAGCAGGTGAGGAGGAAAGGATGAAGTCGATCTTGATGCCATTATAACAGGAAGATAAAGAATTTATCTTCATCGGTTAATTATGATCATCTACTGGGGTATAGACAAAAGGGAAAAAGAATGGAGAGGGATCAGGGTGGTAAGAGGGGGCGAATAATGAATATTCATATTCTGTTGTGGAATGTTAGGGGGCTTGGGTGGGATAATAAAAGGGCATGCGTGAAGGAGTTATGCTAGAGGTGGAAGGTCAACCTTTTGGTTCTCTAGGAACGAAGTTTTGAGCTGTGGATTATGGGTCGGAGAAGCTGTTTTTTTATAAGAAGGCTGTGGGCTTGGCTTGGGGTTTGCTTTTTTGCATTGAACTAGGATCCTATCAAGGTTCTCAGTGTGAGGGAGAATGTCTTCACAGTTTCTATTAAGTTCAGGTCCAAGGAGGATGCTTTTGAAAGGATGTTCTTGGGTGTTTATGGGCCAACAGATCAAGCTTGTAGGCATGTTTTGTGGGAGGAGTTGCGGGATGTTCTGACCTTGTGAGCATTTTCTTGGTGTATTGGTGGGGATTTTAACGTGGTGCGATTCCCTTCAGAGAAAAGGGGCCATCATAAGTTGAGTGCACCGATGAGGAGGTTCACGGAGTTTATCAATGAGCATGAGTTGATTGATCTGCCTCTTTCACCTGGTTGAATAACCAAGAGGAGCTTGCCATGAGTCACTTGGATTGGTTTATGATTTCGGATAAGTGGGAGGTAATTTCAGCCTTGCGTTGCTGATAGTGTTCCCAAAACCAGCTTCAGACTATACTCCAATTCTGTTGAAGCATGAAGTATGGTGGAGAGGGCTGAGGCTCACCCTTAGGTTTGAACTCATGTGGTTGGAGAAAGAAGGATTCATCAAAAAGTTTAGGGTGTGGTGGGACTCTTTCAAGTTTTTGGGGACAGCGGGTTTTGTGCTTGCAAAGAAATTGAAGGCTCTAAAGGATGCTATATTGCTATTATCAACTGGAACAAGGATGAGTTTGGGAAATTGGAGGACCAAAAGATGTCGTGTTTAAGAAAAGTTGAGAAGCTTGATGCTAAGGAGCAGCACTGTTCCATTTCAATGGAGGTAAAGGTTGGGAGATCAGAGGAAAAGCCTGAGTATTTGAGTTGGATGAAGATGGAGGAGATAAGCTAGAAACAGAGATATGTAATCGCATGGTTGGAAGCTGGGGTGAAGAATATCCCTTTCTTTCATAAGATGACCAGTCTGTGGGCTAAAGCCAATGCGATAGTGAAGTTAAAAGTTGGGGATGAGTGGGTGTTTGAGAAGGATAGGTTTTCGGCCTGTATTGACAGCTTCTACATGTCTTTGTATGAAGAAACTTATGGTGACTAGATGGGCTGGAGTATTACTGTATTCTGGAGGAGAAAAGTTGTTGGCTTGAAAGGCTTTTCTCAGAGTGAGTGGATGCCCTAAATAAGCTTAAGGAGGATAAAGCTTTGGGGCCGGATGGGTTCTCCTTGAAGTTGTTTATGGCGTTTTGGGATTTGATGAAGGGAGATATCATGCAGATGCTTGACTCGTTCTACCAAAAGCAGCATGGCCTCGAAGTTTAAATGCATTTTTTATTTCTCTCATTTTGAAGCATTTGAGGTGTCTGAGTTGAATAATTTTCCATCAGCCTCCTTGGTAGCACGTGTAAGCTTTTGGTGAAGGTGCTGCTACCAGAACGCAGGAGGTGATGGAGTTGATCATTTTGAACTCTTAGTGTGCTTTTGTGAAGGGTTGGCATATTCTTGATTGCATGTTGATTGCCAACGAATATATTGATGCCTTGAAAAGGAGGAAGTAGGTGAGCGTGGTGTGCCAAATTGACATGGAGAAGGCGTATGACCATGTCAATTGGAGGTTCTTGGACTATGTGCTTGGGAAGATGGGTTTTAGGGATAAATGGCAAAATTGGATGAGGGTGTGTAACTCTATGGTCTTGATGTCGGTTCTTATTAGTGGGTCGTTAGAAGGTTTCTTCCATAGCAGCAAAGGTATTCGCCAAGGTGATCCGCTCTGCCCATTAATGTTCATTATTGTTACCGTTGTCCTTTTTTAGATTGGTGGCTAAAGCAGCGGAAATGGGGCTGCTTAGAGGTCGTCATATGGAGCTCGGAGGTTTGTCTATTCCTATCCTTTAATTTGCTGATGACTTGCTCATGTTTATGAGGGCAGAGGTTGAACAAATGCAAGTGCTGTGGTGTCTCCTCTAACTGTTGGAAGCCGCGTCAGGTCTCAAAGTGAATCTCCAAAAGAGCAAGATGATGGGGATTGGTGAGGTGGATAAGTTGCAAGGATTGGCCGAAATTTTAGGTTGCCAAGTTGTCTCGCTGCTGGTAACTTATTTGGGATTAACATTGGGTGCCAGGTACACTTCTAGAGCTCTCTGATACTCTGTGATCGAGTGAATGGAAAAGAGGCTATTGTTTTGGAAAGGGAAATTTCTGTAGATCCTAGAGATTTGTTCTCTGGAACTTCTTCTATCGGGCCCTGTTGGTTGATGGAGGTCTCCCTTTTCCAGCAAAGGTTGTTTGGGAATCTCCACTGCCTATCAAGACAGCATTTGTACTGTGGATGGTTTTTTTGTTGTTGAAAAAGTCCTTATAGACTGGATAAGCTGATCTCCCGGGATCTGCCTACCCCGAATCGTTGCTCTCTCTGTTATCAAGATGGAGAGTCGGCAAATCATCTGTTCCTCTACTGCCCAATGGTAGCTCCAGTTTGGTATAGGTGTGTGGGACATTTTGGGTATGCATGGGTGCTCCCGGAATCTATGAAGAAGCTGCTGCTTTAGTGGAATAATGTCCCAGTTGGGTGTCTTTCTCTGCAAGGCATGGTGTTGGATATCACGAAGATACATGATAAGATTTTTGCTATGTTGTATAGTTGGATGATCTATCTTCCAGCTTTTAAGGGTTTGAAGTACCACGATTGGGTCTTTGTGTGGGACCCAATTGTGTGTTGAGTTTGGTTTTTAGGCTTTTGGGGGTCCTATGTATCTCTCATGCATTCCCTTCCACCCTTTTTTAATAAATTTTATTACATTATACTGATCACAAAATCATGTTGCATTAATTCTTCTGAATGGATGATGTACCGTTGTTGGATGCCTGCTGGACTGCAGTACTCGATATCTAGATTTCCACATTTTTTTTCACCTTTGATTTGCATGATATAATTAAGGTTCTGTCTATTCCTGCAGAGAGTTTTTAGATGTCACATTGGTTATTGCACATGTTTAATAGGTATACGGTACAATTCATAAGATACTTCATCAATCCAATCTGATGCTTATTACATTATTAAAATAATTATGGTGTTTGACATAACTATTTTTATATTACCGAGACCATGAATACTCTTTTTTTAATGTTTGCTGATTTTATCACTCTTTAGCAATGTCAGATTCTGACACTTATACCCTCTATCAATGGAAAATATTGTGAAAGATTTTTCCCCATTTGATAAGTAATGGTCTGTGTAGCATATGTTCATCCCTAGGAATGCTCAAAGCCTTTCTATACCAATTAATGACCAAACTGTTGGATCTCTTGTATGAACATTTAGGAGAATGGTTTTGTTCATGGTCATTCTAACTGCATTTGACATTAAATGTTGTTTCCAACTTTCCATTATAAGCTTTTCTCTGAGTTGGACCAGACGAACATTGTTGAGCTGGAAGACTTAGAGCATAGCCCCTCATTCATCCTTTTTTTTTTTTTTTTTTTTTTAATTTTCTTTTTATTTCAGCTTTTAGGGTACCTTATTACTAGTGTACAAAGGCAAAACTTGTGGGTGGGTGTAGGTGTGCTTTTATTGTGCTTTCTTTATTTTTGTTTCTTGTATTCAAGATAATGGATTTTATCTCTTTGCATCCCATTCTTATTGAGCATTGTTCTACTTGTTGGTTTTACAATTTTTGAACTCCATTTTACAGTAGTATAGGTTTTGTTTTTTGAATACCTCCCTTAACTATGCATTTTTTTTTTGTTGGTTGGGTTTTTGTAGGTTCGAGCAAAACACAAGGAAGTCTGTCTTCATAAAGACAGTCCTCTGGGAGAAACGATCCTTGAATGCTATAACTGTGGTTGCCGAAATGTGTTCCTTCTCGGATTTATATCTGCCAAGACAGAGAGTGTGGTTGTTCTTCTTTGTAGGGAACCATGCTTGAGTGTCAATGCATTGAAGGACATGAATTGGGACTTAAGTCAGTGGTGTCCTCTTATTGATGATAGGTGTTTCTTGCAGTGGCTTGTTAAGGTTGGATTTTATTTTTATTGGATTTTTGTGTGTGTGTGTGTGAGTGATTTTCTAGACCCTGGGTTAATTGCAAGGACTTTACTGAATTTGCCAATTGGTTGCACCTTGCAGATCCCATCTGAACAGGAACAATTGAGAGCACGCCAAATTAGTGCTCAACAGATAAATAAGGTGGAAGAGCTTTGGAAGACAAATCCTGATGCTACTCTTGAAGATCTTGAGAAGCCTGGAGTGGATGATGAACCTCAGCCTGTGGTCTTGAAGTATGAGGATGCATATCAAGTGCGTGAATTTACAATAAGAAGCCATAATTTTGAAAAATAAAACCAAAGTACATTTTAATAATTAGTTATTACACAGTTTGTGCTTACTTGAGGTTGCTGTGGAACTTGCCTCTTTGTAACATCCTGGCTGTTTCTAACGGCGATATTGTTTCATCTATTTTGCAGTATCAAAATGTATTTGCACCGCTTATTAAACTTGAAGCTGATTATGATAAGGTACGCATCATTTTCTTGGTTGCATTCAATGATTATAACTTGAGCATTTGAAAGTGAAATGTGTTGTATTTGGAAGCCCTTTCTTATTTCCTTTTTTTAACCATTCATCTTGATTGTTTTCAAAGTTAAAATATATGGTGGCTTAATTTTGTTTGTTTCCTTTTTCTTTCAATTAATGAACTAGACTGGCATCTCACCATTACAATTCTGTTACAGACGATGAAAGAATCGCAGAGCAAAGACAATGTGACGATACGATGGGATATTGGTCTTAACAAGAAACGTATTGCATACTTTGTCTTTCCAAAGGTGGTTATTTGTCTCATTATTGCTGTTTTTTATGGTTGTCTGACACCTTTTGTCAAAATTTCATAGGGTTGTATAGAAAACAGAAATGTCAGTGTCTATGTGTTGTTGACATGGAAATTTTTTGAAAAATGGTGATTTATTTTTCTATACCAAGTGTTTTGTGTTGCAGTTTCATTTCTCTCTTCATTAGTTTATATGATTTATCTCTTGGTAATATGAATAGCTTACCATTCACCTTGTAATTTTTTTGGTGCTAAGCTCGGGTACATTTTGTGATATCTTAGGAAGATAATGAATTGCGGCTTGTACCTGGTGATGAGTTGCGGCTTCGATATTCAGGGGATGCAGCTCATCCGGCATGGCAGTCGGTGGGGCATGTGGTATGTTCAGTTTATTTATGTGATAGCAGATTTTTGTCTTTTTAATTTATTTGACTTAAGGTAACTAATGTATTTCTTTAGTAGATGGGATTATTCTAGCAAATTTTTTTCTTTACAATGTAAGGTCGTAAAGTGCTCATTGTATGTTATTTATTTATTTTTCCAGATCAAGCTAACTGCGCAAGAGGAAGTTGCTCTCGAGCTTCGTGCCAGCCAGGTAGGATTAGTTGTTCTCTTTTGTCTTTGTTCATAATAGGGATAATTTATTTAGGTGGCAAAAAATACAAATTGAAAAGCAGCCACAACAGCTATTAAAACTTAAAAGAAATCAAATTACATAACTAACACCCCCCACCAAAAAAAAAAAAAAAGAAAAAGAAATCCTAGGAGCCCACTCATAGCAAGAGAGTCCTCCATCCCACTAGTCAAACTATTTCACGAGCATGATACTGGATGCCAAAATTTGAATTTCTTTTGTGAAATGAGAGGTGCCATGGGCTAATATTTTACAAAAGACCCAATTAGTCATCACACTTCGGCCCCCCCTTCTGTCATTGAGCGAACTTGAGACTTCTAAGAGTAGCTAACACTGCAGCTTGAGTTGAATTGCCAGTCTGCATGGACTTGAGACTGCGTAAAGTGTGAGACCTTGGCTTTTCCTAAAATATCCACCGACCTCCCATTGTAATGGGTTACATCTGTTGCAGTACTTGGGCAATAATGGGGAAAAGGGAGAGGAGTCTGCCTCAGATGCTCATCACATATCTCATAATTTATGTTCAGATAAGACTTTGGATGAAATAACCCAAAGAACTAATGACACTGTAATAGATGTAGATCAAATCAGTTGGGATTGGACCTCCAGTTTATGGGTTCATTCAAATAGGATTTTGTTTGGTGGAAGCAATTGGGGTTGGGGTTTGGGTTTAGGGTTCTTAACACAAGGTCTTGGGATCATTTGTTGGAGAAACTGTTGTAAAGATAGATTTAGGGTTGATAGGCCAATGTGAAAAAGTTTCAATAATGGCTGTTCGATATGGTAGGGATGTCTTATCTCCTTTCCTGATGGTTGTACAGCCAAGCGAATCTCCAAGAGAAAAAGTAGAATTTCATTCAATAAAATAATGGCAGTTATAATACTTTGACCGTATCACATATTTATGGAACCTAATTTTTATATTTTATTTTAAATTCTAGACAACCTTGGCTCAAATTACCTAAAGAGTAAAGATGCTTTTAATTAAAGTAATACTTTTTAAGACTCACAAACTTGGCACCCTGTTAGTATTTGGGTCATGACTTACCTAAATCATAATCAAAGTGAACTTTTAAAGACTCGTAAACTAGACACTTTGTTAGTATTTTGGTCATAAATTTTCTAAGTTATATTGGTTTCGCATGATCTTTGGCTCATTGGAGAGGAAACTAAATAATTTTTTTCTTGAAACAAAATTTAAGCCAAATGGGCAAGTTTTGACTCTTGAAAAATTCAGGCCTAAAAAGGGATGGACTTGTTAGTTTCATATTTGAAAACTAGCAACTCTTTTAAATAAGAGTTGTAAATAAACTAAAATTAATTACAAACAACCAAGATTTGAGAGGAAGATTTGTCTTTTGGTGTTTGTTTTTATTCACTGTCTTGGTGAATTGTTGTTTTGTTTTGGTGCTGTTTGTTTTTCTCTTTAATAAAGTTGTTACCCAAAAAAAAGTAAATAAATAAAGATTTGAGAGGAAAATATGGAATCCATCATGGGGCCCATGTAAGCACTAGTCTAGATTTTGAATATCGGTTTCATTGTAGGTTTCGGTCCCCATGGAAATTAAAATGCATTGTGGAAACTATGGAAACATTGTAATATTATGGAAATGTTCATCACTATTATCCCGAAGAAAGACGGGGTGATAGAGATAAAAGATTACCGTCCTATCAGCTTGGTGGGGTTTGTACAAGTTATTATCCAAAAATTTGGCACTTCGTCTCAAGACTACTCTCCAAAAGATTATATCCAAGTCTCAGAATGCATTCGTGTTGGGAAGATAGATAATAGATTGTTCGTTACAGGTTAACAAATGTGTGGACCCTAGGATTAAGGGAGGAAGTTCTGGGATTGTATGTAAAATTGACATGGAGAAAACCTACGACCATGTTAGTTGGGCTTATTTGGATTGGGTGCTTCAATAGATGGATTTTGGAAACAGGTGGAGAAATTGGATGAAAATTTGCATTTCCTCTCCCTCCTTCTCAATTCTGGTGAATGGTTCTCTTAAAGGGTTATTTGAAGGAAGTAGGGGCTTATGCCAAGGGTACCCTTTATCCCCCAGTCTTTTCATTATGGCAGTCAAACTGTCAAACTCTTAAATAAGATGGTTTTTAAGGTGGAATCCATTGGGTTGTTGAAGGATTTTCCCCTATTGGAGGCGCCCCATCTATTTTTTTGAGAGGTAAATGGATCACTTTATTAAAAGTGAACAAGAAAACAGCAAAGCAAGACAAACTTCATTGAGAAGGTGAAAAAGGAGAGAGCGAGAAAAACACAACCAACAACCACAACAAACAGAAACTACATATTCTCACTCCAAATTGAATACCACTTGATATCCTCAAAATAACCCCCACGGACACCCAGTCAAACAAGGATTTATAGATAAAGTTCATCAGCTCCACCCCAGATCTATCCTTTCCTTCGAAGATACACGAGTTTCTTTTGAAGGTGGATTTAGAGGTGGTGGAAAATTTAAGGTGTCTTCTTCTCATACTTGAGGTGGTATTTGGGTTGAAAGTAAATTTAAGAAGGTCTACTATGACACCGGTCGTTGATGTCCCAAACATTGAGGAGTAGGCATCTATTATTGGTTGTCATGTTGTGCATCTTCTGATTTCTTATCTTGGGCTTCTTTTGGGGGCGAAGTCCTCATCCATGGCTATCTGGAATCTTGTAATGGAGAGAATGGGCAAGAAGTTGTTGAACCGGAAAGGGAGGTGTCTCTCGAAGGGTGGGAAATTAGTGTTGATTAAAAATATTCTATCAAGTCTTCTAATTTACTTCCTATCTTTGTTTTCAGTTCTGGGCCTTTTGGCTTTTGTGGCAAATCAAATTGAAAAAATTCAACGTGATTTTCTATGGAATTCGGATTAGAGCCAGAGGAAGATTAATTGGATAAGTTGGAAAGAGATTTGTAGGCCTTTGGAGCAAGGGGGTTTGGGAATCAGGTCCATCAGAGGGACCAACGGAGCTCTTTTAAATAAGTGGTTATGGAAATTTGGGGTTGACCATCATACTCTTTGGAGAAGAGTTGTTACTGCCAAATATAGCTGAGGAATGGCTGGGTTACTTGTTCTCTGTTTGGGCCCCTCAGGATGTGGGGTTTGGAAGGGTATTTGCAGATGTAAGGAGTTGTTTTCCCGATTCACTCGGTTCAAGGTAAATAAAGGTGATGAGGTGCTGTTTTGGCATGATCTTTGGTGCTCTAGGGAGCCTCTCTATAGGTTATTCCCATCCTACTATAGCCTTGTCGTATGATAAGGACAAGAGCGTTTTGTTTTGGAATCTTCATCTTAGAAGGAACCTAAATGATTGGGAGGTGGACGATATGGGCTGTCTTTTGGATTTATTGGAAGGTTATCACCTTGGGAATATGGAGGAAGAGGATGAGCATTTGTGGCTGTTGGCTGTGGAAAGAGGCTTCTTGGTAAAATCCATGTATTTGGTGTTGCTTTGTTCTGATTCCCTCCCTTGCCCGAGTAGATTCATCTGGAACAACCATGTTCCTTCTAAAGTCTCTTTCTTATTATGGGAGCTTTGGTGGGACCGATACCCAACCATTGATAATCTAATCCATAGGGGTCTGTCTTGGAGGGTGAGTCTGCAGGTCACCTATTTGTTCATTGCCTGATTGCCTCATCACTATGGGATTATATGATTGTCAGATTTGAAGTGAACTGGGTGCATCTGGGATTGTTGAAAAGCCTATTTTGTTGCTGGCCTTCCCAATCTTTAAAGATCCCTAGTCAATTAGGGATGGAGGCGTGGAAGTTGATTCCAACGGCTATTTATTGGACACTTGGACCATTTGAGAGGAACGTAATTGGCACATCTTTGAAAGTGTTTCTCGCCCCCTTCGTAAGCTAGTGGACTTGGTTCTCTCGAATCTCTGATTGGATCCTCCCATCTGTCAGCAGTGGAATCCCTTCATACAGTTAATGGATATTTGATTGGGAATCTTGTGTTTTGTAATGTTTTAGTCATGTAGTTTTTGGTCCTTTGTGTAGTGTGGGGCTCTTTCGAGCATTTCTCATGCTGTTTCATGGAGCAGTCCCTCTTTCTTTCTTTTATAATAAAATTCCTTATATTTCAAAAAAATAAAAAAATAAACGCCAAGGCACATCTAGGAAAAAACCATCTATAATGGTTGTTGGAAATTGATACTCATGGTTTATGCTGTTTTGCATGTCTGGAACTGTAAGTACTACATAATAAAGCTATACATATTGCTCTCAGTCTTTGGTGAACTTCAATTCTAAGTACTAATTACTTATTGCTAATGTTGTGTGTAGGGTGTTCCTGTTGATGTGAACCATGGTTTCAGTGTTGATTTTGTTTGGAAGAGTACCAGTTTTGATCGAATGCAGGGAGCTATGAAAACTTTTGCAGTGGATGAAACAAGTGTCAGCGGGTGGGTGGCCACTGTTTAATCCTGCATGGATATACTATTTAATCCTGCATGTCCATGCAGTTGTTGGGAATACATGATTTTTTGGTTGCAGTACTTAGTTTTTGTTCAGTCATGTTCTTTGCTTTCAAGAATGAACGAGAGATTGAAATAAAACTAGTACTTAGAAGGAATATGAAAGTTTTTGCTAAAATATGCTGCTGTCATCAACTTTGAAATAATTTGAAGCTCTTTGGGAACTTTTAATCTTAAATTGACTTAAGAGGGGTAGCAGTTGACATATCTGCATAGGTCTTGGGAGGATGCCAGCTTTTGATTTTTAGGTTGTTGCTAATTTCATATATAGAGGGGGTTGCTTTGTATTCTTATAGTTTCTAAAACTGCTGTATGTATTAAAACATAGAAGACAGTAAAATCATTTTTTGTATTTCATGATTTATTTAGAGTTCTTGTTTGAGTTATGAAAGTTGACTGAGGTTCAGTCATACTTTTGTCTCTTAATTCTCACCATATTCTTGTGTTCTGACTCAAAATTTAACATAGAGCAGTTTGTTCATTTTGAGGTGATGAGTTTGAATGCCAATCATCATTAAAATGGATCCTCTACGATATAAATTATATGTTCTTTTAGTGTCAAATGAGCTTGTTTTTTGTCGTTATTGACATAATGAAGCTCTTCCATTAGTTATATGGTTCATTCCCTGCTGAACATAGGGAGACAAGAAAAGACTCATCTGATCAGTCTGATTGACTAAAGCTTTTTAGATACTCTTGGGTGTTAAAACTTGTGACTATTCAAGTGAATTACTTGATCCATGGAAGATCATCAAGTATTATTTGATCATAGTGAACTGCAAGCTTTACAATCAGTGTTGGACCTTGGAAATGGAAGCATGTTGTTGAAATGTATGAAAAATTAAAAGAAGATGGTCATTTTTTTTTTTAAATTTTTGGAAATTTGTGAACGATTGTAAAAATGAGATATTTTGGGAAATGATGACAAATGGATTATGAAAACATGCTTCCTATACTACTATAAACAATTGATTGAATAAAAAAGTTAATCGACAAAGTAATTGCTGACACACATTTGAGATGCCAAGAGTAGTTGTTTAGCACATCAATATCCACAAAAAGACTATAAAATTGGTAAATACAACTTCATTGTGTTAAATATCCATGCATTTGTTGTACTGTTATTTATTTATTTAATATTTTTTACAGTATTTAATATTTTCAGCATTGTTCATTTTTATCTGCAGTATTATATGGATTAAAATTTAATCTATCAAGATGTTGTTCGGTTCACATATCTTGATCTAACCCATTAACACAGTGTAGAAATTCAATGCATTAAGTAACATCTGGACTGAAAATTATGCTGTATGTCAACATATGTGCAATATTATGAATTATTTTGTTATAGAATCCTTTGAGCTCTATTCCCTACTATATATTTTATATAATTTCATAAGAAAAAAAAATATTTTTATTTCTTACTGAATAGAGTAGGAGTCTTGATTTATGCAAGTTTTGCAATTGGTTGGTTGAAAGAGAACATTTGTTTCCAGAAACTGAATATCTTACCCTGCATATTTATTGAGTTTTATCTTTCTACAGATACATTTACCATCACTTGTTGGGCCATGAAGTTGAGGCTCAGGTTGTTCGTAATGCACTACCTCGTCGTTTTGGCGCACCGGGCCTTCCGGAACTTAATGCATCTCAAGTATGTCCATTTGACTGCATATTCAAATTAGTTGATTGGGACATGTTTTCTTGTTTGTTTAGATGCATACTTTCTTTATCAAAGCGAGATGCTATTTTGTTACTAGTTCATTGATATGCTCATTATTTTTGAGAATCTGCATTTGCTTTGATTTGATTAGGTTGCCTTAAGAGGAGATAAACAGTGACATGGCGCGTCAAGTAGAGATCATAGCTTAGTGAGATAATTTTGAGAGTCCACAGATTTTAGGACTATATGATATTACACATATTGTACCTGGGATTTTTCTTTTGACTTGCTAACATGAGATAAAGTACAAAGAGAGCTGCCAACCCAGGATGAAGGAGAGGAGCATAAGACTGAAAAATGTAAGGATAAAAAGGAAGGAGATTACTCTGGAATCACTTTTTTAAATAATAAAGATTTCAGTGGAATCTCAGGCCCGCACAATAAATACTTTCTGTTTGCAGCACTTTTAGGTAGCAGGTCTGAAATTCCAAGTCCCAAATTATCCTAGAGGGGGGGGGTGAATAGGATATTTAATTATTCTTGATATTTGATTACCCATTTTAATATTAATTGTTGTTTGGTCTACTTTATTCAATTTGCCAATGTTTAACCTGTGTAAAGTGTAGAGAGTGATGCTTATGCAAATGACTCACAAAGAATGAAAATAAAATAATCACAAGAGACGAGAGACGAGAGACGAGAGACGAGAGATGCAATTTATAGTGGTTCGGCAAATGTGTTTACGCCCACTGTCAAAGGCTCCTCATTGAGCTGATTAATTTTATTAACTTCTTACAAAAAGATACAAGGTAAAATAAATCACAAAAACCTTCTTTACTACGTTTGGTGTCTCTGGCAAATGTATGAATAGTCTTTTGTTTCTCCGGAGAGGACAAATCAACTAACTCCAACAGCTTTGATTGAGGTGAGGATAAATCAACTACCTACAGTGGCTCTGATGGAGGTGCAACAAATATAACACGATGATTTTAAGAGAAATAAATTTCTCAACAGTTCATGTCTCTTAGTAGGCTAATGTAACTATATGGATCACAGATAAGCAAAGAGTTAGTGCTCTTTAAATGCTTTGCTTCTTAAATAGGCTGATATTACTATGTAGTTCAATCACTTTTCAACCGCAAGTATAGATTTGAAAGTAGCTTACTTAAATCAGTTGTAAAAGCTACTAGACTTGTTGATATAGAGTTTGCATGTAACTGATTAATTATTCAAATTAATAACTTTAAGAAATACCTTTTAAACGCGGTTTAGCTCTCAGAGCTTTTGAGAAGGTTCGTTAGGTTCAAACCTAACGATCTCACAATCCTTGCTTTAATGGATCTTATAAGAGCAGGATAGATTGAAAGAATTGGTCTTTGATTGCAACAGAGTTTATTGCAAAGTAACACATCTAAATGATTTAGAGTTTTTGCCCAAAACTTGATTTTCTTATTGTTTTTCTTCAAAGACTTTTTAGACATTTATAGAGTTAAAAACCCTAAAATTGGTCCTGCAAAACGGTTTTTATTTTCGAAAATAAGAAAAATTGGATTTTTCCTATCTATGATTGATCATACTCTATAATTGGTCATAACCCTATGATCGATCATGGAGGGGCTCTGGCTCAAATCCGGAAAAGTGGCCTTCTGCTTAACCGATCATAGGATCCTATGGTCGATCATGGCTCTATGATCGATCATAGGGTTTGCTATGATCGATTATATCTACCAAATCTCCATTTTTCCACTGTTTCTGCTTCTTTTGCTTTGTAACTCTAAGATATGCTGCATGATCCATATCTGAGGTTTGGGAAAGGTCTCTTACTAGTTCCAACCTAGGTTTTGGCTGGTCTTTATGAATTTCAAAGTGTTTACCTTTACTACATACCTTGGGAAGCTTGAAAGTTTTCTCTGGCTTTCTTCTGAGTGATGTTGGTGCTTCTTCTACTTGACTTTGCATGATATTTGTTCTTGTACATAATGATTGCTTGTCAAGTATCTCTTCTGAACACACTAACTTACACTCTTGATACATACTTTTGGCATGGGATTGACAATTCCTCAACAAGGTTTGCCAAGACAATACACGATTTTGGCACCCAAGAGACTGATTTTTAAGCTGGATGCCTAGACATGGACCTTTTAAGAGTTTTGGTAAGCGAGGAGAAATAATCTAATTGGAAGTGATCATATAAGCGACCAGGAAGTGATTAGGAAACAAGCTTCCAATGGTTCAATTGTTTTAAGGAATTGGGAGAATATGATGCTTCTCTGTAGCCAACAATGTAAACCCTATGCTATTGGCATTGTGAAATATTTTTCTTCAAGATTTTAACATGATTTTATATTTTATTAAAATCCAATTATTAAGATTCAAATGGACATAATTTTACACAACAATATGGTCTAAGACGCATAGTTTATCCAGACATCTCATGTAAGGCAAAATCTATTAGATATGGCTGTTCATACTAAAATAATGATGGGTTGTTGACTTGTCCATTTTACTCTCTTGGTGGCGTTAATAACTCATCTTGGTATAGTATGTTATACTTTATAAGCACATGAGATGGTATTAATGTTTGTTTTAATGATAACCATTTACTTACATATTTAATTTATATGCCTTGATTTTTTGTATCTTGCATAGTAAATGATGCAGCAACAAGTGAAAACAGATGCTATAAGAGATCTAAGGCCAAACACAAAGCAATGAATGAGGATCAACTAGATTCTTCATCTCTAATCAAATGCACTTCAAGTTAAGTCAAAGATCAAGTTAGAATGAAACATTAGGCCATATAAAGAGTCTTAAAAGTCAAGGAATTAATACTTAAAACCACTTACCCACAGTCAAACTTAATGGAATTAGTGAACAATCATAGATGAAGACCCATATGTATCACACACCATATAGCAAAGGATGTAGTCTTGGTATATGTTTCAAAAATCAAAAAGGTTAATTGGGTAGCCCTGAATACTCACAGGTTGTACACACACAGCAGGTGTGTTTATCAAGGATAATAGGACTGTACCAAGGATTATCAAGGCATATACTGAGGAAACATAGGAATTAACTAAATAGTTCATTGGAATTACATTGTAGGCTAGAGGTATATATATGGATGAACAGTTGATGGTGTGAGGAAATCTAAGGGCTGCAGACATAGACCTGTATTAGTCTGGTGGAGTATCCAAAGAGGGGTTCTCAGATGCAATTAGTGCTCAACCAGCAGGGCTGATGTTCCAGTAAATGGGTTTCAACCGGGAACAAGAGTCCATCCTATTCACACCCTTCAGATATATGGCAGATCATCCTTCAACCAGTGTAATTTAAACAACTTCCTTCAGTTGATTGGTACAGGTCAAATCACCTCCTGATAATATGCAAGTGTCCAGTGGAATCAACAATCCAGCATTCTGTAGTGTACACCAATTGATGCTGTATTCAAAGAGTATACTTGCTGGTTTTCAATCAAGTACCCATGTGGAGCTACACACCTGTGTGCCGCAAGCCTAGAAGGATAAAGGTGGGTTCTGAGTGCAGTCAACAATAAGTCTGTGGTCTCTTAGCAAATTGTAGAACACTAGAGCCAATAGGGTTTGGGTTCTTGAAAATTTAGGAGTTTTCATGCTCAGAAACTCGGGCTGATAGGGAGCAGATTATCAATTTATGGGTTTTGGTTTATGGAACAAAGTCTTCAAATAAAGAAAGGGAATAGCACTGCCGACTGATTAAGATGAGGGCTTAAGTTGTTAGTGTTGAACACAATAGTGCTAATGATGGGAAATCAAGGTAAGGTTGGATTTGATGTGGCCGACTGGTAGAGAAGACAGATTATGGAGTTTGATGGATGGAAATTGCTGTTGAAGGTGATAAGGGCTAACCGATGGGTTAAGGTTGATGTGTTGAGTGTTCTTGTGATGAAGACACTAAAATAGGGTAATGGAGATGGTAGTTTGCTGTGTGGGATTAGGGTTTTGGGAGAAAACAGCAAGTAATAAAGAGAAAAGAGAGAGGATGAAGATGAGAAAGGAGATAATGGAGCCTATTGTAAGGTAATCACCTACTTTCACCCCTTAGACATCACCATCCTAGGTCAAACTTGGCTGCCAAAAGTTTGAGAGAAACTCACCATTCGTAGGGAGCAAAGTTGCTGCAAAATTTCTGATACTACACAAGCTCTTGATCTTAGAAAACTGAATACAACCAGTATCAAGAAAGAAAATAAGGAAAGAAAGAAAAAAGAAAGAATGTACCTGGTGTGGGTAGTGACTTGCCTCACAATCCCTTGGACATCACCATCCTTGGGTTTCAAGCTAGGCACGAGAACTTGAAAGAGAGAGAAGTTCCACTCGTTTACTGAAAACCTAGAAAATTTTTGTTCATCATAACATAATCAAAACAATAGGAGGGTCTCCTTTAATAGCCAAGTGAAGCTCTTTAGTTTCAAAACATAAAAAGAAAATCTCTAAAACATAGGAAAGAAACTTGTTAAATCATAAAAAGAAATACTTATAAAAAACTTTCTAATTTTAGAAACTAAGACTTCTGAGACTCATTTTTGTCACTTGCTTAAATCTTCTTAGTATTTTGGCTAGAACTTCTCCAAATCACATCAGATTATCAAAATCTTGGTCTCATTGAAAAGGTAACTGAATAACCTTTCAAATGGCCACCAAAATCAATCCAAAACAACAAGTTTTAACTTTAAAAAACTTGGGCTAAAAGTAAGTGACAGGATTACTACTTAAAACTCTTAATGACAATAGGACTACTAACATAATCCTCCTTAAATAAAGACTCTAATCAGCAACGTTGTCTTCAAATAATGTGCCGATGATGTTCCTTCATGTGTCTTCTAGTGTGGACCCCACCAAGAGGCATGTAGGCCCCATTTGGTTTTCCATGTTTGCCTCAAAGCCCCTTTATTATAAAAAACTCAACCTCGAGTTTTGCAGAGAGAAATGATCAGCAATATGGGGGATCTCAAACCGCATCAACAATCAGACTATGATGTAGTCCCGTTTTCTTACAAGTATATGATATGGGATAGACCTCATAGTGTACATTATCTGTCTTGTCTTTTGTTCAAACTCACAGATAGGTAATGGAAACATAAAAGTCTGTAAGCCAGCACATGTGTGCACTTGATCTTCCTCCTCAAACAACATCTGAAAATATCACAATCTCCTGGGTTATACCAGAATGGACTAGATCTCATCTTAGACTGAAGCTTGAACCTCATAAGATGGCTGGTCACAAATTGGGGCAACAATGTAGCACTCATCTATGATCACAAATGGCTCCTCAAGTAACTCATCACAAGTATCATAAGTATATTCCACATTAGTGTCTTTATCTCTAGCATTTTCTTTAGTTTCTTGGAGCACCTTGGACTTTTTTTCCTCAACTTGCAAATTAGTTTCTTACACTATAATTTCAGACTGAAAACCAATAACCTCTTCACTTTTCTTTTGCTTGTCACGTTGACATTTGTCAAGGTATGCTAGTATTTTATCTGATCATTCTTGAATGGCTCGTTCCAAACCAATATGTTTTGGAAATTATTATATATTCCTTAATCATAGATCCATAGAATATTAGTAGTTTTGTTGAATGTAGCCTTCCTCTCATCTAACCATTTTTTCTCTAGTACCACTTGGTGATCCTTTGAAATGGGTTCATACAAGTAACACTTTGGACCATCAATGTAGTCTCTTTCATTCCAAAATTGAATAATAACGAGAATGATAACAAAATATGATTCTATCTCAAGTTGTTTTGATATCTTCATATTGATCACTCAGTATGACCACAATACACTTTTTTTGGGGGAAAGTAAAAGGGTACTTAACCATGAAAACCATTTATTTTTTTGAACCTTAATAATTACAATTCTGGCTAAACACTAGTCCTTTGCTAAGAATACCATAAGAATTTGATTACAAGAATGGTTTGTAGGAAAATTTTGGGTTAATGGAATGACAAGGACATGGGAACAAGGTGGGGCCCACACTTGGCCATGGTGGGGTCCACATATGGAGACAACCAAGAAAAGCACGGGGGATGCATTGGAACAATTTATAGAGGTTTTGAGAGAGAGTTTTATTAAGTTTATAGATGGAATTTTATGTTTAGTAGACTTAGAACATATTGTGTATTTTCTTTTTGCTTAAATAGAGGTATTCTGGTCTCTTTGTTATTCTAGGTTATAAGGGGGGTAAGAGATCGTTTTTGATGTTTTTAGAAGGAGAAGCTAACGATTTCTCCTTCAAAATCTTGGACAGGGTTTTTCTTTATAAGGAGTCTCTTCCAATGTATTAAACTTGATACAATGAATAAAAATTAAGAAATTGAATGGGCTTTCTCACCCAACGAAGTGGGTATCTCTTCCTTCTTCTCCAAGCTTTAGATGCCTAGTATTGGAGACCTTGGTTTGTGATTTCAAAGGTTGGCGATTTTCTCTTAGGTATCTTTCTTCTTATTCTTGATGCTGTTGCACTAGCATGGTTTGAGAAGTTTCAACCATTGTGGAAGCCCAAGACCAAGAGCAAGTAGCCAAAGAGGAAAATCTAAGTGCTGTCCACAAGTTTCTTTTAGTAATTTTTTATTTGGGATGGAAGTTTGGTAATTTTTTTATGTAATAAAGCTATTAGAGGCAAGTTAGAAAGTTGGTAGGGTGTTGGAACTAGTTTAGAAGAAGTTTAGGATTATTTTTAGATTTTTCAGAATTTTTTTTGGGCTGACCGTACAAGGAAGGGGTATTTTGGTCCAATGAGGTTTAATTTTTTTTTAAAATTTATTTTAAATAGGCTTTAAATCCTCATTGTACGATCAGTTTTGAAAATTAAAGAATTGAAGTTTGGTTTTGCTCAAGGTGGAGCTTATCTTCTTTCAAAATCTCTCATACAAGGTGAGTTCTTTCCCCATTTTATCTTAATCTTTATCTCTTTATTCTCTTCTCTAATCTTACATCTTCTTCTTCTCCATCTTCATCCTTTTCTTTATTTTTTAATCTTCTTCCTTACTTTATGTTTTCTTGGAGTTCTTTCTTTAATTTTACTGTTTCCTTTGTCTTCATTCTCCCTCTTTTCTTGGTTTTTGATTTCATTTTTCTTCTGGTTCTCTTACCTTTGTAGTTTATCCCTAATTGTTTTGGGGTCCTTTTTTAAAAGGGTATCCTACATCAAATTTGGTATCAGAGCTTAAGGTTTACCAATTAATTTCTATTAGTTGGGATCTTTTTTTATAGGGCCTAATATTTTCTTCTTATTTTAGGGTTTTTTCAAGTGCTTAAATTAATTTAGGACCTAATTTTAGGCCCCTAAAGTTTTGGGATTTCTTAAAAGGTCTTAAATCCATCTTCTTCATCATTATTTAAGTCTTTTTTTTTTTTTGTCCTGAAACCATATGGCTTAATTAGGGTCATTTCCATTAATTCTAGGGCTATCCTAATATTTTTTTGGGGTTCTTGAAAGGTTTTTCCCTGACCTTGAAAATTTAGGGCATACCCTATAAGGTTAAAGAGCCCAATAAAACTCTTTTGGAAGCTACTGGGTTGACCCAAATCTTTTTGGAGTCCTCTAGAAAGGGTGACATAAGATTGAATCATGGTTTATACTGTGAATATACTATCTATCATGGCGGATGAGCATGCAAAGGACATCATAGAGCTTAAAGATACAATGAAGGATATCTAAAGTGATGTGAAGGGTATGCAAGCACAAATGATAGAGATGTAAAAGACTCAGCATGATTGCCTCCATTGGAATATTCCAATGCAGCCCATCAACCACCTTTTTAGGATAGAGAAGATTCTCAGGAAAATCCTCCTCTACAACAATCACATAATGCCCAATGTGTAGGATCATCACAACAGTTCCAACATGAAGTGATCCCTCTAAGGAGGTATCATGAGGAGTGATTTGAGCAGCCTATGTGTGAGTATTATGAGAGGATTAAGCATTCATATGGTGCTGCCCAATATGAGCTGGATGACTATGTTAAGCTTAATGTGCCGGATTTTTACGGGGGACATGATCCAGGTGTATTCCATGATTGGATCCACAACATTGAATCTTTCTTTTATTGGCATGATGTTCCAAAAGGGAGGCGTTTGTAGTTTGCAGAGGTCAAGCTTAAGGATACAGCTTGCCTATGGTGTGAGAATTATAAGGAAGAGCATAAAAGACTTGGTGTCTTGAGATATTTGGAAGACTTGAGAGTAGCCATGAAGATAAGATTCGAGCCTCCAAGTTATAGACAAATGATGCATTTAGAGCTTACACATCTACAGTAGAGTACTGCATCAGTTGAAGCCTATACCGCTCAATTTTATCATCTGATGGTGCGTGCCAAGGCAAAGTGGGATGATGATATAGTGATAGCTATGTATCGGCATGGTTTGCATCCACAAATTGCAACAGGGTTGCATTATGCGATGTTGTAGACACTTGATGATGCTATCTAGGTTGCTTGTCAGGTAGAAGAAGGTGAAAGGGAAGTTTAGCCTAAGAGGACTTTTTATGATAGTTCTCTTACAGTGGTGAGCCAAGCTTATGGTAGTTCTATAAGCAGATCAACATCTAGACCGCAACCTAGTGGGGTTAGTACTGTATCATCTAGACCAAGCAGAGCATCTACACCTCTTAAAGTGCGACAATCAGAGTCTATTAATTAGGAAGGTAGACGACCATGTTATCAGTATGGGAGTACTAGCCACTTATATGTACAGTGTGCTCAGCGAGTAATGAGTTTATTTGATAGACATCATTCTTAGGATGATGACCTGGAGACTGAAATTTATGAGCTGACTGACGAAATGGTCCTTGAGGTAGAGTAGAGGTAGAGCAGTCATTAGCAATGGATCGGTTAGAGCAGGATGAGATACTTATTTGTGTTTTTCGTCTAGTCTTGGCTACTAGAGAAGTCAAGAAAACTAAGGATTGGAAGTGTAACAGTATTTTTCACACCCGAGTTAAGTGCAATAATCAATAATGTTCACTTGTGGTAGATGAAGTTGCACTAATGTCATATCTGAGGAAGCATGCAAGAAGCTAGGGCTGAAGATGGAACCACATCCTTCACCATACAATGTGACATGGGTGAACAACACTAACTTTTAGATCTGAGAGAGTTGTTAGTCACTTATACACTTGGAGGGTTTATTGATTAGGTTTTATGTGATAGACTACTTCTTAAGGTATGTCATATATTAATCGGAAGGCCATGGTTATATGACAAGAAGGTCTAGCATTACGGCTTCAAGAACACATATTCTTTTCAGTATGGGAAGAAGAAGATCACTATGGTTCCATGTCCAAATGTCATTGACGTTAAGCTAAAGAAGACTACGGGTTCTTACCTACTCCATAGAGTTCCAGGAGGAGATTGTATACTTGGACCTCACTGAACTCAACCGTTGAGTTCTTTTCAGAGGGAGAGAGTTGATATGGTGGCACTAGCATGACTTGAGAAGTTCCAACCATTGTGGAAGCTGGAGACCAAGAGAAAGGAGCTAAAGAGGATGATCTAAGTGCTGTCCACAAGTTTCTTTTAGTAATTTTCTGTTTTGAAAGGTAATTTTATAATTTTCTTATATAATAAGGCTATTAGAGCCAAGTTAGAAAGTTGGTAGGGAGTTGGGCTCAAGGTGGAGTTTATCTTCTTCCAAAATCTCTTACACAAGGTGAGTTCTTTCCCTATTTTATCTTAATCTATATCTATTTATTCTCTTCTCTAATCTGACTTCTTCTCCATCTTCTTCCTCTTCTTCTTCTTTATTTCATGTTTTCTTGAGTTATTTCTTTAATTTTTACGCTCTTTTAATTTAATTTTACTATTTCCTTTGTCTTCATTCTCCCTCTTTTATTGGTTCTTGATTTCATTTTTTTTCTGGATCTCTTAATTTCTATATGACATTTGTAGTTTATCCCTAATTGCCGTGGGGTCCTTTTTTAAAAGGGTATCCTACATCGCTTCTTCTTCTTCTCTCTCTTTACTTTTCTTTTGTTTACTTGCTGCCCAACTTGATACACACCTTCATCTCCAATCTTTCTTTAAAGTTTCCCATGAAAACCTAATCTCCCATGATCCTCTTATGGTCAGCCAGTCCATTACACCCTATCCTTTTGATTCCCACCATGAAAACAACTTTCTTTTAATCTCCCTAGCTTGCAGCATCTTCACAGTACATCCAACACCTGCAGCTAGCAATCCTTAATCAGCCTTTGCATCACTCAGTTCAAGATCACATTTTTCACAGTTGCTACCTGCTGCTGCTCCATCTATGAGTGCATGTGTTGTTCTTTAACGAAGGCACCTCTTCAGAAACCTGTGACACTTATATTCCATTCATTTTATGTTTGAGCCTGTAATTCCATAAATCAAGACCTGAGCTGTTTTACCTAACCAACACCCTAAACTAAACTTGAACCATCCTATGTCCTGTCCCCTTGGTAGCACCATATTTCCTCTGATTACTCTGTTAGTTATTCCCAGAACATAACCTGTTATGTCTCATTGCATCCCAGCTGTTTGAAGATATGCCTAAGAGTACTAATTGTGAGGCTATATAAGAAATCTCCTTTGCTAGATTAAATATGAAGCTTTCTCTAGTCTACTGATCAAGAAGCATCGTTGCTGTTGAGGTTTAAAGGTTGTTATATATTGCTGCTGTGTGGGATAACAGTGTACACTGATTGCTTGAATATATACCTGAATGCATATTTATTGGTGAAATACCTTTTAACAGATCTTATTTAGGTCCTTAACCACCTTTTAGTGAGTTGTACTACATCATGGAATAGGCCCTAAAGAGTTTAGAAATAATTTAGGGTTGTTTCCAACAGTTCCAGGGCTTTAGGGTCCTTTCCAACATCAGGGGGATAAGCACCCTAGGCATCTTTTTCTCAACACCTTAAGATTAGGCCATTTCAAGAAATATCAGCGTTTAGGCCCTTTTCCATAATTTCAGGGTTTAGGCCTTTCCAAACTTTGCAAGTAATTTCCATCCAAAAAAACTGAAAATAACCATCAATGATCCCAAGGACTCAGTTGGATTGGAGTCAGCCAACTGATAACTTGGTTGAATCTAGGCCCCAAAATATCACAGTAAGTCTATTGGAATGAAACCGAATGGGAAGCTGGCTCTGATACCAAAATTGATGCAACACACAAGCTCTGATACCACACAAGTTCTTGATCTCAAAAAGCTGAATATAGCCAATATCAAGAAAGAAGAAGAGAAGGAAAGAAGAAGACGAAGAAAGAAAGAAAAAAGAATGTACCTGGTGTGGGTAATCACCTACCTTACAATCCCTTGGACATCACCATTCTTGCGTTTCAAGCTAGGTACGGGAACTTGAAAGAGAGAAGTTTCACTTGTTTAGAGAAAACTCAGAAAAGCTTATTCATCATAGCATAATCAAGACAAATAGGAGGGCCTCCTTTTTATAGCGAAAGAGAAACCCTTTATTTCCTTACAATTCACTTTCTAAAAGCATAAAAAGAAACTCACTAAAACATAGGAAAAAAATTTGCTAAATTATAAAAAGAAACACTTCTAAAAAAACCTTCTAGTTTTAAAAACTAGGACTTCTAAGACTCATTTTTGTTACTTGTTGATATCCCTTTTGTATTTTGGCCATAACTTCTCCAAATCATATTGGATTCTCAAAATCTTGGTCTCATTGGAAGGGTAACTGAATAACCTTTCAAATGACACCAAAATCAAGCCAAAAGACAAGTTTTGTCCTTAGAAAACTTGGGCTAAAAGTAACTGACGGGATTGCAATTTTAAACTCTTAATGACAATAAGACTACTACCATAATCCTACTCAAATAAAGACTCTAATCAGCAACTTTGTCTTCAAATAATGTGCCAATGATGTTCCTCCATGTGTTTTCTCGTGTGGATGCCACCAAGAGACATGTGGGCCCCTCATGGTCTTTCATGTCTACATCAGCATATTTTTTAGGTCAGTTTGTTACTTTATTGCGTTTATCTGTTTTATTGTATTTGAGTTTGTAATTATTGTAGACTTATTAATATTCATATTCTGTCAGTAATCACCTATTATCTTATTATTCACATTTCATTTCCATGTCATTTCAAAATATATATTTTTCTTCTTTTTATGTAGTTAAATCGCTTCTGGATTGTACTTTATTTTCTTCATAGTCGTTTGATAGTGGTTCCCCAATTGCTTCTTCCTCACTTCTTGATTGCTTCCTCATTCACTTTCTAGTAACTTCCTTTTTTGCTTCTCGTATCCCAATGATTTATTAAGCCTTGCTTCCTGCTTCTTGCTTTGCATCTCTTCTTGCTTTTGTTTCTCATTCTGTTAACTGTGGTTCAGCCTACACATTCTAGTTGTTTGTTTTGCATCTTAAATATCTTTATCCTGTTGATTATAATCAATTACAATTATTTACTTAGTCAAGAATTGCTTTGTCTTGTTAGACTTTTTCTTTTCTTTTCCTTGGTCCTTCATCAAATTAATTAAATGTTGCTTGTTTAATGCTATGCATATCTTCTTTCTCTAGGCAAATGCAGTACCAGGAATTGATGTTGAGCAAAGTGTTGTCCCGTCTTCCTCTTTAATTTTTATAGATGCCCTGATCAAGATATGTTGTTATAAATGGTTCTCTCCTTTACCATGGACAGGTTTTTGCTGTAAAGAGTGTTCTTCAGAAGCCAATAAGTTTAATACAAGGGCCACCTGGCACAGGAAAAACCGTCACCTCTGCCGCCATTGTGTATCATATGGCCAAACAAGGCCAAGGGCAGGTAACTGAATACATTTCTCTGTCTTTCTGCTATTATTATTTTTATATATATTTTTGACATATTATTATTATTACACTTGTTTATTATTCCTTTTCTTATCCAGGTTTTGGTTTGTGCTCCAAGTAATGTGGCTGTAGATCAACTTGCTGAGAAGATAAGTGCAACTGGTTTAAAGGTAAAGACATTTTATATAGTCATATTTAATTGGTGATCTTAATCCTTTGAAAATTGATGTGGCAGTCGAATTGGCATGATGGGTAGGTCATTTGGACTGGTGGATCAGCCAGGTTAACCCAGCTGATGTCATATATCTAAATATAAATATTTAATGGTTTTTTTCCAGCCTACTTTTTCCCTTCCGCATATCGACCAAAATAAATGTTAATGAAGTGAATAAAATCAATCTCTCTCTCTCTCTCTCTATCCCCCCTTCCCTGGCCAAATAAACCCCTTCTCCTTGGCCACCCTTTTCAGTCGGCACCACACAGATCTGGCTTGTTCACATTGAGCTTTCTGGGCCAAGCATGCTCATGGTCCAGCTAGCTGGGTCATTGGGGGTTTCATGGGGCCGGGGGGGGGGGGTGTCACGACTGCTGATCCTGGTTCCCATGTTGATGGTCAGGTTCATATTTTAAAACATTAAAACTAGTGCAGTGTTTTTAAGCTATGCCAGAAAATTAGTGTGAAAAGTATGACAAAAATGATTCATCTTTTTGTGGTATCAATTCCAATATTTTTAATTATGTTCATTTACTTTTTTAATATGCTTCTATTACTGGGTACTTGGGGTTTGAATTTTTTGGAGTTGTCTCCATTTGCATACTATGAAAAGTGAACAGTGCATGCAGAAACTGTGGAAATATGGTCGCTGCTTCTATTTATGATTAATTACTGATTTTATTAAAAAGTAATGAAGAAACAGAGAACACTATCAGAATACCGAAATACAAAAGGAAATTCAAGGGTGGCTCGTGGAAGGGAAAATAGTCCCTTTATTATGATGCATTTCTTTTCCGTAATTTAGCTTTAATTAAATGAAATGAAATTGTTGTTGCTAAGATTTACTCTAATCAATGAGATCCTAATCACCTTAAATAAATACAAGTTATTGGAGAATGTTTATTATTACTAAACATCAAAAAGAGTTTGGCTTTTTGATTTGTTTTCGTTTCTTTGTTGACAAGGTATGTGGTCTAAAAAGCGGAGTATACGGTTCTCATTAGTTGTAAGTCTTATATGAAAGGGGCCTTGTCATAGAAAAGTGCATACAAGTCGCAATTTTTTTTGTAGGGTGTTGGTGAATTATTTTTAATTCATTTATGGCTTGGTTACATTAATTTTGGCTGTATTTCGTGTTGGCATTTGTTTATTGAACTTGTTTTCTGGCTGCATGCTGCTGAGAACCTTATTTTGTGCAAGAAATGAGTCTTTTTATTGTAATTCAGTTCATGTACATTCATACATAATTGTCGGGCTTTTCAAAACCCCATATAAGTGTTGAATTGAACCTGTTCTGTTAACTGGTTGCCGGAATTTTTAATTTCAGGTTGTCAGGCTTTGTGCCAAATCAAGGGAAGCTGTGAGCTCTCCTGTTGAGCATTTAACACTGCACTATCAGGTTTATTGATTGATTTGCATATTTTTCATATTCTATTATCTATTAAGATTTATGGCTTTCTAGATTTTTTTTTTGTTACGAATAATTTGTGTCTTATCAATGGTTTGTTATAGGTTCGGCATCTTGATACATCTGAAAAGAGTGAACTTCATAAACTGCAGCAACTGAAGGATGAACAAGGTACAGTTCAGTTTTCTAGTTACTTGCGATATTTACGACTTTTCTGGCTTGTCCTTTTATCAGAGCTCTTAAGACCTTATATATTTTCAATTGTATGGTTCATTTCTTGCCAATTGTTGGAGCCAATATTCTTTTCACCGTCTTACAAACGTTGGTTTTTAATGGTATATCTACAAGTGTATGTGCAGGTATTCTTGACTTCAAAAACATATAATTATTTGGGGTGACTTTGGTGTCTTATACCATTTTTTTTTCTTTGGATAGCTGTTGATGTTTGATTTTGATTTGGTATCTTTGTTTGGTTAATAATTATCGAAAAAAAATATTTGTATGGTTAACCATGTTGATCTAGTGTGGAAGTTATTTGTTTGGGTTTTCTTTTTGAGTATTGTACTTGTCAAGAAGTTTACATCAAGTATGGGTTTCTGACATTGAGATCAGACTCATGCCTTTTGCATCGTCGTTTCTTAATTGGATGGATTGAAATATGTATTTTGTTAGTTTGAGACTATGCTAGAGTACTACTAAACTTTTTGTTTTTTATCTAAATATGACATCCTATACTGAATGACTCTTGTATAAAAAAAAGTGTCTGTGGATGGAGTGATATTGGTTAGTTGTACAATACAGCAGCATAGTTTTTGTTTTTTTCTCTGTTGGAACAATTCTCTGTGGCAAGGTAAAACTGGTCCACTTCAGATGAGAGGTGCACCATGTAATGGTTGATATGTGGTTTGACAAACTTGACTTTGTGTTAATTAAGTTTTTCTCTTCTTTTTCTGTTTTATTTTTACAGGAGAACTGTCTAGCAGTGATGAGAAGAAATATAAAGCTTTGAAACGGGCTACTGAAAGGGAGATATCTCAGAGTGCTGATGTCATCTGTTGCACATGTGTTGGTGCTGGAGATCCTCGATTGGCGAATTTTAGATTTCGTCAGGTTGTAAATGCCTTTAATATGAACATAGAAGAATATTTCTAAGTGTTCAAAGTATTATGTTTCACTTGTCGGTTCATTAATCATGCTTCTGTTTTCAGGTTCTTATTGATGAATCTACTCAATCAACAGAGCCTGAGTGTCTTATTCCTTTGGTGCTTGGGGTGAAACAGGTACTTGGTGATCATTATTACTTCTTCACTCATCTCTGCTCCAGTCTTCTAATGACAATTTTTTTTCATAAATACGTTATTGTTTATGGACTGGGGCCTTTTTAATATCATTGTTCTCTAAAATTAGGTGGTTCTTGTTGGAGACCATTGCCAGCTTGGTCCAGTCATTATGTGCAAGAAGGCAGCCCGTGCTGGGTTAGCCCAGTCTCTCTTTGAGCGCCTTGTGCTCCTTGGGGTGAAACCATTCAGACTACAGGTGATGGTCCTGTCTATTATATTTTATGTGTGTGTTATTTATATTTATGTTGTTCTTGTGGGTATAACCTGATTGTTATGGATGCACGGGGAGTCTTTTTATTTCTACTTTTAGATTGCCCAAGAAGCATCCAATCTCATTAGAGTAACATCGAATATAAATGACCATAAGTTCGTATTCTTTAATAAAGTCATGGATAGTCAACACACTCTTGAGTCCTCAAATATTTAAACAATAGCGCTTCTATTGTATGTTATGTTTTTTTCCTTGTGACGATAAAAAAGCCTGAGTTGGTTATGTGTGGGAGAAACTAAAATCTTTTTAGGATGGGGAAATGATTTCTGTAGAGAACCTGATGTAGCATGCATGATAAAAGTGAAGTGTAAAGAGATCCATAAGTATATAGAGTAGCAATTTAAACTATAAACTAAATTCCTACTCTAATCAAATGCACTAAAGCAACAAAGAAAAGGAACTAGCAATAGAACTAAACAACCTAACAAGTAAAACACAGATAAAATTCTGAAAACTAGTACTAATATGCTTAAGTTATTAACCACTTTCCAATTAAGAACTAACTAAACAATGCAATGTACAGAAACCTATTAAAAGGTCTAGAAAAGAGGTTAAAAGTGCTTATGTAATGGGCTGGTAGCAAGCTATAAAGAGGTGTATGTGGGTGTGAAGTGATTAAATAGGTCAAACAAATATAAAGGTAATGTCATGGATGGTGTCCAGCAAGATGGGGGATCGATGTAGGGTGTTGGCCTCAACAAGAGGATAGTTATATGAGGGTTAAAGAAGCAAATAAAGGCTATGCAATAATGGAAAAACCTGGGCAGCAGCAAGTAAGAGGTGTAGGGAGGATTAGAGATGTTCTTTCTTCTGCAAAAAAATTAGTAGTGGTTGTGTAGAACACTTCCCAACTCAAGCTTCTATCAACCACAACCATAAAGATTCAATCCTTCAAGTAAACTTCTCTTAGGCCTTTCTTCGAACACTTGAACAGTAATAATGTAGGGGCATTTTCACATCGAGCTCAAGTGAGGCAGCCTGTGAGAGACAGGGGCACACTTGGGGTGGGGCGACCCGTGAGAGGCGGACAACTTGTGTGAGGCAGGACCCATGAGAGGTGGGGTCCACGAAGGAGGGTTTGACCAAGAGCCTGGCATAGTCTGGACTATAAGTTAAAGGGATTGATTTCGCCTCCCTCTATCCGTTCAAGCTTTTAGAGTAAGTGGATAGTTGTCCTGCATCAAGCAAGCAATGCCTTAGCAGAAAATTAAGTATACCAAAATCAAAGAATTTCCTTCAAGCTTTATTCAAATAAGCACCAACATGTGTTCCTTGATGCAATTATTTATCCCATGTGCAGCCGGATGCAAGAGGGAGATGTTTCTTTGAAAGAAATTTTAGAATACAAGAACTCCAGTCCATAGTTACCAGAGCAAGAAGCAAAAGTGAGAAGCGGGAAGTGAGGCTCAATAAATCCTTGGGAACCGAGAAGCGAAAACCAGGTAAGAAACATTTGGGGCATGTTTGGTTGAAAGTAAAACAGAGGAAGTGAAGTGAAGTTAAATGAGGGAAAATAATGAAGTGAAGTTAAGTTGAAGTGTAATAAAAGTGAAATAAAGTTCAGTTTTTTAGTTGTTGTTTGGTTGAAAGTTAAACAATGGAAAAGTGAAGGTACTGCTATTTGGAATTGGGATAGCAAGATTATTTCAACATGATATTGCTTATGGACATGAATCTATCTTTTTAGTTCTCAGCCCCACCAAAACAGTGATTACCAATATTAAAAACAAAAATCGAGAAGAATGATTAGATGAGTCGAGGTATCATGGAAGGACCGTGTTCACAACAATAATCACCATTAGAAACAAAACAACTAATCAAAGAGAACGAAGGCTATGGAAGCTCTAGTAGGGCCGACAACTTCCAAATTCGGCGGTTAAACCAATTTTATTCTTCTCATCAATGGGTCGGCCTTCCGACGCTTTTTGACTCATGAATCGTTTTGATCTAGAGCAAATTGCTGCTTTGATTCAGCATAAGATTTAATCTCTATAAACTCAGTCGTTTGAGTGGTCGTGTCTTTCATCTGGAGCTTCAATCCCACCTGATTTGTATCACTGATCGAATCGACCATCGTACCAGATTGATCTATCCTCACTCTTTGTCAACGGATAGAAGATGAACTCAGTTCTTTTTTGTGAGAGGACAGGAGATGATGAAAGAAGAGAGGAGAAAGGGGAAAGGAGAGCAGAAAGGGAAAGTGGGAGGAGAGGAGAAAGGGGAAGCAGGAGGAGAGAGGGGAGGATAGGAGACATACCAGGGCCATCACTGATCGTTGCTATGGTAGAAGGAACGAAGAAACAACGACTTTATTCTCCATTGACGTTTTCTTTCTAAAATCTGATTGATTTGGTCGGATTTCGTTTGTAGGTATAAAATGACAATAGAAAATTGACAAGGAAGCCTATTTCGATGCGCTTATTTAATTTTCAACCAAACACCACTTTCCATAATTTTTTGAGAAAAATCGTACAGTTTTTTTCATTTATTCTACTTTCCCTATACTTTACTTCTAACCAAACATGGCCTTGGAGAATGGGTACGAAGTGATTGGCAAGCAAGTAAAGTGCAATTAGAAGTAACTTCAAACCATTAGAAAAAAATGTTATGAAATGACTATTAAATGAAATCAAAATGATTGGTGAATAAGTGATTACAAGTAGGTAGTAAATAAGAAGTCTACAACCAATAAGTACTTGTATTATAATTGATTACTAGTAAGAAGTAAATAACAATAACTTATGATCAA
>JAOXJP010000015.1:3802508-3821723 GCA_025762735.1 Platanus orientalis | reverse complement strand
ATGGGATTCACCCACCTGACCTATGTAACAAGGACAATCCACCTTCATCACTTCCTAGTTGCACTGATTTACTCTTGAATGTTAATGTTTTGAAACCCACCCATAAACATAAAGATGACTACTATGGACATAACTACATTGGATTGAACCAGGTATATGCTACCAAGGGGGCACATGTCCTAATCATTGACAAAAGCAGCAGCTCTTTGCTAGACTCTAATACCAATTGATTGCATTTTTGTTTTTAAGTCTTGCTTAAAACATAATTTGAATCAATAAATTTCAGCATTATGAGAAAAGATATTTTTTTACCTAGATTGTTTAGGTCTAAATGTTGTCCAACACTCTAGTTAATGTAACCACTTACAAGAGAACATTTGTAATAGGATGTATATACAAGGCAACACGTATATATATATATATATATATATAACTCATTAATCTCGGGTTTGAAAATTCTAGAAGCAACCAACGTGATTAGGGAATCCCAAATTAAGATTATTCAACTGTCACGAAACTTGGCAAGACTGTGACTATATATGAAAGGAAGTTATACACAAGATATGAAATAATTATGGAATGAGAAAGTGGATAGGATTTAGAAAACTTAGGTTGTTGCATGACTAATCCACAAATTCAGTAACTAAAGATTATCATAGGAGAATAACTAACTCATAACTAATTAAGGATGGATCAAAAATTTCTTAGAAGTATGTAGAAATAATAAACAAAGTTCTATTTAATTTAGAATGTAAGAGGATAACCCACAATACCAAATCAGATTAGCATTTTTATTCATAGAGTAAATCTGAGACAGAACATATGATAGTAACAAAAACCCAGTGAATAGATTACAGCAAGCACTCAATGAAAGTGTTTACAGAAATATTAATGTTGAAACCCTAAAAATAAAATGAGGAATCAATTCAATACTTTAGGGTTTCTACAGAACTATTATACTACAACTAGGATACTTCAAAGGTACTTATCTGTAGCAGAAGCACCAAGATATGCATCAATAACATAATGTTGGAAAAAATTCCAATCTTCAGAGCTCATACACAGGCAGCAACTCTTCTCTTAAGGAAGAGGGGGGAAAAACAATTCTACCAAGAAACACTCATTTCCGGTATAGTCTTATGGTATCTGTTCAAAGGAATAAACATCAAAAAATAGGTATGAGTTTGAATAGTGACCTGTCTCACTTCCCATGCTTATTTGGATCTTCTAGTTGGAAGATAAAAGCTATATTTCCTTTTGGGAGATTGAAGAATAATGAAATACAAGTTGGTGGTCTACATGTTGATTGTCTAATATCTATTGTAGAATACTATGCAAAACTGATGTTTTCCCTCTTAGAAAAATTCTATAGTCACCAGCCCACAAGTTGTTGGTTCAAAATGAATTCATTCAAATTTATACTTCATAACATATATCACTTTATTTTATAGAAAACCTAAGATGACTTCATTTCTTCTTCTTTTTTTCTCTTCTTGGTTGTTTAGACTCCAATAAGGGTTATTGGTTGTGTATAGCTATTGCTTCATTTTTTATATACTTCTCTTTCAAATAGATAGACATTTAATATATTCTCTTTTTTTATGTACTCTTGAATTATAGCCCACAATGAGACTTCCTCGCAACCGTGATCCTACTATGGTGAAGGTAGTTATTATAGTGGTTAACATGGCTGTTGTTTCATGTTTATTACTATGTATCCCAATCATGAGAAGGCCAAGGGTCGTGGAAATTAATAAGAATGTGGAGAGGAGACGCTATGTCAGGCGTATAACTCCAGTAAGCCTAAAGATTGCATAGATCAAATTATGATGACCCAAGAGTGTTTTATTACATATTGTAAGTTGTTGAGAGGAATGAGCGGATTAAAAGATACAATGCATATATCGGTTGAAGAACAAGCCGTTTTGTTTCTACATACATTAGGCCACAATGTAAGAAACTGAGTCATTGTTTTTCATTTCTCAAGATCCCAAGAAACAGTGAGCAGATATTGGAATGCAGTCTTAAAAGCCACCCTAAAGCTATATTCTTCCCTTGTCAAACAACCCGATGGTGAGCATGTCCCATACGAAATTTAAAATGATACAAGATTCTTCTCATATTTTAAGGTATATATTTGTATTTCAATAGTTTGCATATTTATATGTTTTAAATTTTTTAGTTGGCTTTAGATAATAGAATACAATCTTATTACCTATGTAAGATTGCATTGGGGCAATTGATGGAACACATGTACCTTATTATGTTCCAATTGAGTGCCAAGGTCGGTTTCAAGGGAGGAAGTTAAAAACCACTCAAAATGTGATCGTTGCTTGCTCATTCAATCTGAAATTTACTCATGTTCTGGCCGGTTGGGAAGATTCAGCAATAGATTCTCTAGTTTTAACTGATGCTCAAAGGACAATGAGGCCTATAATAGTACCACCAAGTTGGTTTATAAACATATTTCACAATTCACATATACCTTCCAAATGATATAATTCCAATTTGTTCAATGATGCAGTAAAATACTACTTGGTTGATGCGGGATATGGAAACAAGTCCGGTTATCTTGCACCACATAGAGGAACTCAGTATCATCTGAATGAGTTCAGTGGTCGTATTCCTACGAATGCTAATGAGTTGTTCAATCTTAGACATTTTTCCCTCCGGAATGCAATAGAACGATCTTTTGGTATTTTGAAGAAACAGTTCTTCATCTTAGAGTCAACACCACATTGTTCATTCTCAACGCAAGTAAAGATTGTGATGGTTTCGTGCATCATACACAACCTTATTATAGGTGTAGATCCACATAACCCCATAACAAGCGAGACATTAACAGAGATGAATCATAACACTCCTACATCATAACCAAGAATTTCACAACAAACTCAAAGGAAACAATGTGATGAGAGTAATAGATGGAGTGTTTTTAGGGACAGTCTAGGAGAATTGATGTATAGAGACTTTATGCACGGGAGGGAGAATTGAATATAACCGTTATTGTTTGTGTGCTCGGAGTTGTTTTAGAACTTTATATCTTTTTGTATTAGATTATGATATTGGTTTATGTTTTTGTAAAATGCTTTTTGATTCAAACGACTACATAAATATTGCATTATGCATTTGGCCACATATGTATAATCTTGAAGTCTCTACTTTCTTTATATGTACTTGTCCAATTACGTTATGCTTATTTGATATGTATGTCACAAATAAAATGGAAAGCACATCCCAAGATGATATGCTAACTTAAAAAATTAAGGGTAGAACCCAATTACGATGGACGGATGCAATGGACAAGGCCTTGATTGAGCTCCTTGCTGAGGAGGCTACTAAAGGACATAAAATTGATAAGGAATTTAAGCCAAGGGCATATGTTTTCATATCAAAAGAATTATCAATCCGCTTCACAAAAGATGTTCAAGTAGATAACATCCAAAATCAACTCCGAACTATCAAAAGGCAATATCTTATTATCAAGGCTTTAGTTAATTGCTCCGGTTTTGGTTGAGATGATGTAAAAAAAATTGTCACTACAAGTGATGAGGTATGGAAGGAATGCATTGCGGTATGACTTCTTATACATTCTTTTGTATTGATTTATATATTCCTAATAGATTGATTATAATTTCTAACACTTGAAATGAAACAGGCACACGAGGAAGCCAATGCTTATCGAGGAAAGAACTTTGAATTGTATGATGAGATGGGGATTATGGTTGGGAATGACCAACCGACTGGTAGCTTTGCTAAGAATGAAGAAGAGAAAGAAGATGACTCTGAACCCATCATTGTACCTACTCCACAAGGTACTCAACCATTTGAGTTACCCATCAACTTAGAGGATATCATGGAAGGAACTGAAAGCTCAACCCAAAAACAAAATGCTGATGTTGCGACCTCCTCAAGTGCTAAAAAACATGGAAAGAAAGTAAGAAGAAATGAGGATGTAGTGGAGGCAATTGGAATCATAGCTTCCAAATTAAAAAGCCTTGGACAACTCATTACTTCAAAAACTCATGACGAGAAGGCTACTAAGCTTTGTAATCTAGTGTTTGCAGTAGAAGGCATTGAGATGGAGCTTCTTAATGATGCATTTAGTGTGTTGAGCAAAAATCATGATATGGTAGTAGCCTTCAAGGCACGACCTCCAACGATGCAACGTAGATACATTGAGAATATTATTAGAGAAAAGCATGGTTTTCTTTAGTTGGCTACTTGTTATTCCATGCACTTAATACAAACTTAAATAGGTTTTGGATTTACACACATATAGGGTTGTATAAGAAACATTTGATTTATGCCTGTTTTTTTTAGACTTGATTTTTGTGATGATGATATATGCCTCTTTGAGGGCAGGGGTAGTGATGATGGTGGGATCGGTTTATGAACACTTCCCTTATCAAACGCTCATCACTACTCCTTGTCTGGAGTGGACACATCAGCGTTGAAAAATGATTTTCACTTTTTCAGGAGGTGCATATTCACTTTTCGGCGCTGATGTGCCCACCGCCTCACAAAGAGCAGTGGTTAGCATTCGTTAAGGTGAGCATTTTTAATCCATTCACGATGATGGTGCATGCTTCATTAGGGGTAGCGATTATGTTATGATATGTTTTAATGTTAAGACTGGTAGTATGATATGATCTTGCAATGATACAAATTTTTTCTTATTTTATGGATGGATGAATGGTTAGATATTTGGAGGACCATTTACATATTTTAAAGTGATGAATGAAATATATAAGTGATATATATGTTGTCTATTAGGTGACATCATCTTTGACATGGGGTACTTGTCCCCATAGGTCATATTTAACTAGGCACTATGATTTTTAAAACATGGGCAAGGTACCAAGTACATCTTAATGGTTACTAGGGAACAATTAATTGCTCATTTGTTGTAGGTACTATTGTAGGGTTTAATGTGGATGAAAAAAATTATTTGCAATTTTTCATTATTTTTTAATATTTCCCCTTTCAAAATTTTGTTCGAAACAAACGCTCGAAAACTCTTCAGATTTATCTTACGACATTTTTTACGAGGTCAAACAAACGCTTGAAAGCACAACAAAGGTAAAAGTTTGTTTTACCTCTACTTTGTTTTAACCCCTATCAAAGTTTTACAAGCAAACAAACGGAACTAGAAGGAATTTAAGAAGACGGTCCATGTTTGCTTATAGTGGTTATATCAGGCTCACATTGGCAATGTTTCACGCAGAATTTATCTGAAAATTGATAGACATGGATAGCAACCCATACTTTAATTTGTCTGTGTGAGGTCTCGTTGAGTCTCTTCATACCTCTCTATCTCATCACCACTGTTCCACGAGCCTGCAATAGGACTGCACATCACATGGCAGCTTTCACGGCTCCAAAACATATTTCCCAAGTTTGGAACTGTTCTAACCTCCCTGATGAGATTTTTTATCCATTGTTATCAATGGAATCTAAAAATATGAGGAATTTTGCTGATGAATGGGTCGAAAGCTCATTACCCGAATATATAAAATAGAGTATCCGGGTAAAACAATAAAACAGAAACTCAACTTTTCAGTAGAAAATGCAGCATTTAAAATATCTGGCCATTTTTTAAAAGAAAACAGAAAAATGTTAAATTCATATAAAAACTTCTTTAGGCCGAGCAAGATGAATTTATTAAATTAAAAGATAAGATTGATTACTGGTCAAGTAAAAGAAATTATCGGGAAAAAAAATTAAAAACAAAAACCAAGAACATTCTTATTTTTAAGGGAGACTTGTCCGACAATGCGGATGAAGATAGGAAGATCAAACGAAGCCTCCAGCAGAAACAATAAATTATTTCTATAGATCAACGACAATGGAAGATTTTGTCTTTACAGAGAGAGAGAGAGAGTTGGCATTCTCTTCAAATTAGGGTCCCTAAAATCTCTGTTTGGAACGGCGAAGCAGCGAAAATCAAACACAACCCTGAAAACATAAATTAAAGATTAAAACTAAAAGATTGTATACAATTCAAAGCTCATAGTTTAGGTACAACCCATTTTCTTCCCCTTTTCTTTTTACCCCTTCCTTTTCTGCCTGTGCTTTTTGCACTGCAAGTCCCAAGCCCAGATACAGGAGGCTTGCATCAGGATGAAAGCCAAACCTTTTAAATATGATCCTTGAATTTTCTAAGAAAAAACTGGGGGATCTCAGTGCATTTGCATCCCAAGTTTAACAAATGACCCATGTAAACCCCAATTTCATAAATATTTGCCACTATCACATGGAGGCTACAGCCACATTTCTCTCAAAATCAAGCATGGAAGCAAAGCATGTCCATAAAGTTGAACATACTCTTTGGCTGTAGGGAATTTGTTAGCATCAGGTTGCAAAAAGAACAGGCCTAGTGATCATCCTGATACTCTGGGTTCTCTCTCAAGATGACAAAGCCCTCCAGGATGGGTGAAAGTGGAAGATACCTGCGCAAACAGAGATGTCATTAGTGAGCAGCGCATTAAATGGTAAAGGGCAAAACCAACAGCACTCCAAGGAAATAGAAGATTCTAAGGCTGCTTACTTCTCTGTAGCTAGTTCTGCTCTGTCACCAGCTGCCAGTAGAACTGGGGTTGAGTGTGTTTGGAATCCAGTTATAGTCTTGGGCCGACCAGCCTGGCCGACCACATCAACAGCTTGGCCCACCCGAACAGGCACTGACAGAGGTTTCAGGTTCTCATCCACAGTCATCAACATTCTAGGCTGTATGTCAATACCAAAGAAGAAAATTTAGGGACAAACATGCCACCAAGACATCCCAATTTATATGAATTAACAAATTGAGAGGACCAAAGAACTCAAGTTGAGAAAGGACCTGCATCGCCAATACAAGGAAGTAGAGAACGTAATGATATTTTCCCAGGATAATTGATTTCATGTCGAGACAGGTGTGCAGCAACGTTATTATTCCCGCTAGTGCCGTCCTGGAGGAAATGAAAAGGAAAAGAAATTAAGGTCATCAATAAGTGAGATAGAACACTGAATTGCTCGAACCTCTACCAGTAATGTGGCACACATGAAGTCCCAGGCCCACTTAATATATCGACTGCACCAAAAGTCAAGGTATTGGATGATTGCAGCAAACATCCATTCTACAGACCTTTTCATCAGGACCAAATGCCCTATATTTATTGACCATGTGGAATTTGATATACTCTCAAGAGTTGCATGTGAACCACGTCTACCAGTGCACTGTCACGAGACAGTCACTAGGATCTATCCAAGGGTACCTTAAACTTGTTGCAACAGAAGGTGCAGAGTAGACTTACGGAGACAGTAGGAACCGATCAGAATGGTAAGGAGCCAGAGTCAGCAAACCCTTGCCCAAATGTACAAGACCTTGAGCAATCCGTACCTGCACAAGACCAAACCAATGAATATATATCTACAAAGATGAAAGCAAAGGAAAGTGTGAAAAGGAATTGGAAATGAAAAACTCACACAGAACAGGAGGCTGGCTTCTTTGTAATAATAGCTTGAAAGATTTCGAAGCATGCCCGCTAATCGAGCATTGTTGGTTCCTGCACCTATCAGACCTAAGGAGATGATGGCCGCCTACAGAACAGACAATACTTTAGACTGTAAAATGTTTACGAATCAATTTTCAAGCATGCTACAATAGGGCATACCATTGCTACTTCTGAATCTGTATCATGGCTGAGTCTGCTTAATGTGTCCATAACATTGACCTGGTCAGATAAACCCATTAAAAAATTTGCTAAACTAGAGATAATTCCAGAAAGATTAGCAGCAGCTACCAAAATTACTCCCTCATTCAGTTGTCAGTTTGTCCAACTCAATGAACTCAGTAAATTAAACTCGTTAAAATGAGAAAATAAGTTTCTTTTCGAATAAAAAAAAACATGCCACTTTGGGCCTCTCTTCAGTAGCGTACAATGAGATTGCGAATGAACAGGTATCCACAGAATTGATTACCTTTGGATTCGAAATGCAGAGGAGACCAAGAGCCAAAGGAACCGCTCGACGTATGTTCTGCTCTCCATACTGCAGCAGATGCTCTAATGACCGAATAGCCATCTCAAGACCCAGCTCTTCAGCCATTGCTACCATAGCAATTCCAAGCACAGCGGGTCCTTGGTGAGTCTCCCCTTTGTCAAGATGTTGTGCACAGTGTCCCAGAAGATTTTGTACCTGTATCAAGAAGGCAGTCAGTCACTTCATATAACTAAAAATGATCTCCAAGTGCTACGAGGCAGGCAGAATTGGAAGACCTTGAGTACGTTTCCAGTTCCAGCATAGGCACAAGATAGAAGGGTCATGTCACAATATTTTCTTATTTTTTCATTGAAAGTCTTGGAAACTTCAGCGGTGGCCTCAACACTTTCCTGTAATACACCAAAAGTTCCCAGTATAATATAGTTAGATTGACAAAAACTGCAGTTCCCAGTCTTCTCGTTGTAGAGATAGGCATGGGAAAAAGTTAATAATCGGAGACAGTAGGCCATCATAACAAAGAGACCCCAGAACTTATGACTTCAGTTACCTGCTTCCCAAGGTAGAGAAGACCAAGGCCCAGAGGCAGAAGCCGCGTGAGGGGCTCACCCAGTTCCGATTCACTCCGGTCCATCAAGGCAAAGATAATGGCCTGGGCAACCTCTTCATTGCATGAGCCAACATAAATCAAGCCCAATGAAATTGCAGTGAAGGCAATCACATCAAGGGGAGCTTTAGTATCTCCTAGAATCGGAGATAATTTACTTCGTATCTGGAAATACAATGAATCAGTCAGCATAAAACAGAACTCCACATCATTCAGAAAAAAGTATAAGAAGCAAACCAGTATCCCTAACCATCCAACTTAAATCATTTAGTTTTAAATGGTCCATAATTCAGTGACCGAAAGTCTAAATAAGAAATCTCTGGATCAGAAGTTCAGGTGATCCCATTGAAGTGATTCCCATATCATGTGTAATTATAAGATGTCAACCATCAATCAGGTCAACTGAATTGATGCACCGTGCAAAACATAAATCCGACAAGCTATCACATTGTTTCTTGTAAGTAAAAAACCCTCTGATAAAGCAGACCCCAAAGGACTAGAATCAAGGCACTTCACCTGCTCATTCTGGGTGCCTGCATAAGCAAGGGCAAGGCCCATAATTGAGCCAATTCGAAGGGTTGAATCATCTTTATCTACATAATCACTTAGAAGTGCCAATGCCTGAAGGAAGAAATTAGATTGAGATCTCAAGAAACAAGAAGTTAGCAATAACCTCTATATATTTTACTGTGTATAGAAACAGTTAAAGGCGCTTACAGGATCACAGTCATTCTTGATACCACAGTTGACAATCCCAACTCCTAATAGTGCCCCTGCAATGACATGGTTGTCATTGCTGTGGAAGTATTTGTCAATTTGTGCAAGTCCAGAATCGACATCCCATAACAGAATCATACCCTTCAAAAAAACAAAACATAAATCTGGGAAACAAGTGGCTGAACTCATAATAATACCAGGTAAACCAGACCCTAAAGGAAAAACATACCAGACTTGCGGCAGCACTGGCCTTCCCATGTTCCTTATTCTTGAAAAGCCAGCTTCCAGTAGAACCACCGCTTGAAGCTTCTGCAGGGACAGTCATCAACTTATCCTGAAGAGGAGACAGGATTAAGAAAGAAACTTCAGAACATGTAGGCAATGAACTAATGACAAGAAGCATCACCATAAAACGCATAATTTACCTGACCAAACCCGGCATTCACAAACGCATTGACAAATGTTGCTGCTAAGTTCTGTCTGGCTGAGTCAACACTTGCACCAGCACTTGCCCGGCCATCAATCAAATGCACCTAAGAGAATCACAGCAAATGAGTAAATAATGTGGTCATAGGTTTGGTTGCTTGTTTGGCTACCATTGGGACTCCAAGAAGGATGGGAGTATCATTTGAGTCACAAAGTTAAGATCTAAAACCCCAGAAGTCATTTCAAGAAAAATGGTTCAAAAAGCTCAATTGCATTGAAAAGAGCTACATGGTAGAGTTCAAGACCATGGATCCTTTCTCTACTGTGGAAACCATATCTGAACTTGTGTTGGCATACATCTCCTCTCAAGTGCACAATTTGATAGTCCAGGAAGAGAATGCAGACTAGCTCATTAATGTTTAACTTTGTGAATCAAAATCCTTTTGATTTCCATAAAATAATCCTGAAAACAACTATTTACATGTTTTGAACCAGAGCCACCTAGTACCCCACTAAACTACTACTAGAAAAAAAAAATCAATAAAATCAACTGAATAAAAAATAAATAAAAAAAAAAAAAACCACAAGGATCATTAATGACGATTTAGCAAAATTTTGTCAAAATTTCCCCACTTTTAGGGGTGGCAAAACAAAATACCTAGGTAATACAAAAGTTCCAAAAGTCAACAAATATTAACCAAAACTACAGCAGTATTTCACTAATATCAGAAAATCTTGAGAAAATATTGCTGATATTAATACTTACGACATGGCCCTAAACAGAGCCAAATGGCGGAACAGGATTCGTGTAGCCGACCCCAAATAGTTGGGATAAGGCTGTTTGTTGTTGTTGTTGTTGTTGTTGTTGTTGTATTAATACCTTACGACAGAACATCATCTAGCTGAGACAAAACCTACTACAATAATTTTTTGTTTGTTGATTCTAATTTAAATGTTAACAACTCCACTTCAATCCTCCGTTGTAAACATATATTGTAAATTTTATTTACATAATAATTAAAAAAATTAAAATTAAAATAAATAAATAAATAAAAGAGAATATATGTGTTGAGTAAGCCACTACATCTCTGTTACAAAAGGAGTGAATTTATGATAAAGCATAAGGTCAAATTAGTCATGCAATTTGACATGCATAGTAGCCACTTATCTACCAAAAAAACATATTTGATAACCATTTGTCTATTTATATTATTTTTATAAATTAAATCATTAAATTGATATGTAATTATAAAATCACAAAAAAAAAAAAAATCAAAAGATGGCAAAATATCACAGGTAAAATCTATCTATATTGAGATACAGGCAAATCCATCTCCAAAGCCATAGAAAATGTTAGTGACAGTGTCTGCCTAGTATCCACTGATTGATATAATGATTGATATTGGAGAGGATGAATACCAACACTGTTCAGGAGTATATGTCCTAATATCATAACATTGTGAAAGGGATGATAATTCCCAATAGATGAATCATGTGTATGGAAGCCAAGGAGTCAGCTAACCTCTTATTCATGCATTGTAGTTGAGCCTTTTCTTTGTGGGGAGCTTTTCGCTCTCACCTGCACCTTAATTGGGCTTTTCCAGGTTCATTAAGGGAGTTGATCACAGGTTGGAGTACCAGCTTTGGTAGGCCCCTGAGTCACAAAGGAAAGTTGATATGGGATTGTCTCCCATTCACTGTGATGTGCTGGTGTATTTGGGAGGAGAAAAATTGCAGGATCTTTGAAGATGTCGCTGACTCCTACCATGTTCATGATAAGATCATGGCTCTCTGGTTTTGCTGGGTCTTGGTTAACCCTCTTTTTAGAGGCTTATCCTTTCAGGATTAGGTTTTTGGGTGAGAGTTGTTCTTATGATACGTAGGGGCTGGGAGTTTTGAGGGCTTGCTGGCACTGGTTGCCTTTTGTATGCTCATTTTTGCTTAGGTTTGCAATAAATTACTTCATTTATCAAAAAATTATTATTATAATGACAGTATGATGGAAAACTTCAAAATAGTGTTCTTGAAGTACAGGTGCAATTCAGTGCCAGTGGTTATTTATTTATTTATTTGGCAAGTTTCCACTGCCATGGTATCAGTTGCACCAACCATAGTTGCAGGGAAGCTACATACAGGGTGGGAAGCTTTCTGTCCACTTCCCCGTTTTTCGGAAAGCGATTCAAGATACTGTGAAGCAATTAGATAGTAACCTTCCAATAGGAGAATCGATTCAGAGAAGAGAGTAGGAAGCTGCCTTCCAAAGATTTTAATATTTGTTTTCATGTATCCTTATTTCTTGGTTATTTACTTGCATATTTCATTATATGTCGTATGAATCTTTGTTGTTTGCATGATAAAAATTTTGTTTAGCTTTACTTTATTCACTTTATGGTAAGTAATTATACCTATTGACTGTAGACTCTTCTTTTTTTGGATAATTAACAACAATTTTATTAAAGCCAACTGAGAAAAACAGAGAATACTAATACAACAACAAAGGCAAGCACACCAACAGGGCAAGGCAAAACAAACAACTACTCAAGATCCACTGGAAGCTCGCTTCCTATGAACAAAAATGAAACCCCAACCCCCCAATTAGCCAACTTGTCTGCCATAGAGTTTTGAACTCTAGGAACATGAACCAAATTTATACAAAACAAACAAGATATTTCCCGAATCTCGTTAATATCATGATCCAATTTCCAAGATCCCTCCCTTCAACCATTTCCCCACCCGATATCGTAAAGGAATCTCCTTCCACTATACTTCCAAACTTTCCCAATCTATTAACTCATGAAGGCCCATGAGCAAGCCAATAGTTTCAGCCTTTGTTGAGCCACAATGATCCAAGGGACCAAACAGCACCTGAAGATTCGACTTCTCGAGTCACGAATAACACAGCCAAAATCTCCCAGCCCAGGATTACCTTTAGATGAACATCAAAATTAAACTTCACAACTCTAATAGGGGGAGGAAGCCACGGAAACTTGGCTTTATCTTTGGGCAGTTTAAGGAAATCAAAGTGACCCAATCTCTCATGAAGGAAGCAATTGAAAGCTCTTTGAATTCCTTTGTTATAGTAATCCAGCCGCCCTCTTCCCTTGAGATAGCATCAACAACCTCACACCAAGCCTTCAAAAATCCGATCATTTCATTCCTTCCAAATGCCCCAAAGCACACTATGCATTAAACAAATCCAAAACATTTTTTCCTCAAGATCCCAAACCCCAGCTATTCAATTGTTGAATCATCTCCAAAGTGGTTTCCGACATAACCCATAGCCAATTAAGGGTTCTAAAAAAATAGTTCCAAATGCTCCATGAGGAATCACAATGAATAAACATGTGACTTGCAGTTTCACTGTTGTATTTGCATAGGATACACCAGTTAGGATTAAGAACCATATTTAGCCTTCTTCGTTGAATCATGTCCACAGTATTGATTCGATCCAGAGAAGCAGTCCACACAAAAGTTTAACCCTTGGAGACACAGGGGGACCCCAAATCTTTTTGTCTGGAAAATGGAAAAATAGAGAAGGCAAGGACAAGAAGGCCAATAAAAAAAACTTTGTAGATAACTGGCCCAAAGACTCAAGAGTCCAAAGTCCAAACTATTTTGTCCGAAATGACGGAGGACAGGAAAACATCATTAAGAGTTGAAAAGATATTACCCACCAACTCAACTTCCCATTCGAACAAATCCCTGGAGAAAGGCAATTTCCAACAAGACCATTTGAGGACTGTGACAGTACATCAGCAACATATGCATCTTTATAAATCGATATATGGAACAACCTAGGAAAGGAATGATCTAAAGGATGGTGACCCCACCAAAGATCCTTTTAGAATTGATAGAACAACCATCACCAATCGAAATCTAGTGAGATTTGAACAAAAGAAATAGTTTGATGATATTTTTCCAAATGAGGGACATAAACGAGATGGGTGAGAATTACAATTAACACTGTTAAAATCTATCCCAAATCTATTTGAGTTATGGAATGCCATAATCTACCGCCTTCAATTGAGAAACGCCACAACAATTCCCCAAAAAGTTTCAAATTCCTTTCCTTCAAGCACCCAATGCACGGTCCACCGAAGTTTTTCGGCTTACAAGCAACCTCCCATTTCACCGAGTGATCCTTCTTTCCATTTCCTCCTTCCCACAGAAAATCCCTTTGACATTTTTCAAGAGTTTTGATCTTTGCTGGTATTTTAAATAAAGACATATAGTATACCATAACATTGAAAATTGCCGCCTTTATCAATTTAATTCTATCCTCCCAAGGATATACAATTCTTTTTCCAACAAGCTGTCTTTTTCTGCATCAGCATTCCAGAAAGAAGAGGAATTGGGGGGACCACTAAGCAGGAGTCCCAAATATTTCATAGGCTAATCATCAATTATGCATCCAAAACTTTCACCAAAGGAACAAAGGAGAGAACCCTCAACACCAACACCAGCCATACTTGATTTAGAAATATTCACTTTGAGACCTAATATGACTTCAAAAATGCACAAAATATACTAAAGGGTTTTGCATCTACTCCTCTTCCGCTTTAATGAAACATATGGTGGCGTCTGCAAACTGCGAGTGATAAAAACATTCTCCCTTCCTATTTAGAACCCTTCAATAAGAGAGCACTCCTTAGCTTTATTCATCAAAGCACTAATTGCATCCGCCACAAAGATAAAGAGAAGAGGAGCTAAGGGATCAACTTGTCTTAGGCCCAAAGACGATTCAAAGAAACCTTTTGAAACTCCATCAAACAAAAATGCGGATTATATAGACACCCCATGATCCACCTGACCCATATTCCCAAAACCTCTCTTTTCCAGAACCCACCTTAGAAAGCCCCAATCCAACCTATCATACACTTTTTTTATATCAATTTTGCATACCAGCCCAGAATTCTTTGATTTCCTTCACCAATCAACACATTCATTAGCGATAAGGATTCCATCGATGATCTGCCTCCCATTAACAAAGGCTCCTTGCGAGTCTGATACCACCTTCTCTATCACCCCCTCAGCCTCACTGATAACCCTTTAGCAATAATCTTATAAAGGCTACAAACAAGACTTATCAGCCGAAACTTGGAAAAATCCTTAGCACCATGTTTCTTAGGGATAAGAACAATGAAAGTAGCATTGACCCCTTTGTTAATCGTTATCCTTTCAAAGAATTCAACAAAAACTTTCATCAAATCTTCTTTTATGATTTCCCAACATTCTTGGTAGAAAGCCATAGAAAAACCAACGGGCCCCAAACTTTTGTCAACTTTTTAAATAGCCTCCTTAACTTCCTCTTCTATGAACATCAGCTAAAGAGAATTAGTCGCCCCCTCAACCAAAAAAGCTGAAAATAAATTTTCAATACTAGGTCTTTTCCAAGCTTCTTTAGAACACAAATAAGAGAAGTAACTTATCAATTCCTCTTTAATTTAATCAAAATCCTCCACCACTTCACCATGAATGCAAAGTTTGGTAATCAACTTCTTCATCTTTTTCCATTAGCAAATTTATGGAAAAAAAAAGGTGTTTCCATCTGTTTACTTTAACCATTTGCATTTAGCCTTTTGGCTCCAATGAATTTCTTCATAACGGAGAATCTTATCCATTTCCCCAAGAATTCCTTTTTGTTTTTCTCCAACGCCAATTGAGGTTCTCCTTCTTTATTTTCCTAATCAATCTCTTGGATTCCCCCCATATTTTGTTTTTCTTTACCTTCAATTTACCAAAGGTACTTTTGTTCTACTCAATTAACTTCATCTTAACAAATTAGAGCTTCTTCATAAACTTAAAACCTTCAAGCCCAAATGCATCACATTCATTTCACCAATTTCGAATGTTTTCTTGAAAAGAGATGCAAAACCTACATATTCTCAAATCTGAAAGGACTTGGCCCATAATTGGATCTTTCAGTACTCAAAAGAATGGGCCAATGGTCTGAAGCAATTTTAGGACAAGCCTAAACAAAAAAAAGAGGGGTACAAATCCTCTCAACAATTTGAAACAAAAAACTTGTCCAATCGGGAGAAAGTGCGCCTTTCTTGCCCATTTGTCCAAGTGTATTATTTAGAATTAGATAAGGGGCAATCTCTAAGAGCACACTGACTACAAAAGCACCAAAATCTCACATACTTCTCGTTCTTCAATTCTCCTTATTCTTCTCGTGGGTACATTTGATCACATTGAAGTCACCACCCACCACCCAAGCCCCAAACTTCTCCTTCAATATCATATCATTCTTCCCAAAACTGACTTCAAATTTGAGGTGTAGAAGACCCATACACCGCAATGAACATCCATTCAAATCCAGTCACAGTCCACTAACCGAACTAAAAAATTTCCCATCGTAACATCCATCTTAGTAACAGAACAAGGATTCCAAGCAATTAGAACACCTCCCACCATACCCACTGCAGGAATAGTACACCACTCAGATAGCTCCCTTCTAATAGAACTTCTTACAAGCCTCATTTCCACTTATTTTTTTGTCTCCTGAATAACAACCACATCTGGATTGTATTTTCTAATACATTCCCGAACCAACTTCCTCTTCTTCACTTCTCCTAGCCTGCGAAGATTCCACGACATAATCTGCATTGAGTAACCTTGTTCATGCCCCTACTTCATCTCTTCTCTCCTAACCCCACCGCCAAACCCCCATCCTTCATTAACCATTTAAGTTTCTTTAACTCTTGATAGCCTCATCTCTCCCCCTCAAACTGATATTTTTTTTCTCCTTAACAACAAATATAATAAGACAAAAACACTTCCTCTCACAATCCAAGAAATTATCAATCCCTTTCTTCTCAACACATCTCTCCACTCCCTCGGCAACCCTATTCTCATTGTTTAATGCAATAGCATTATGGCATTCCACAATTTCAGCATGATTATGAACAGATTCAGACATGGATGCAATGCATGAAGGATACGATTTATTTTCATGTGCAGGAACAATAGAATTTGGAACACCGGCAGAAGAAACCGTTTCATGCAAAGGAATAGGGTTACCTAAACACAGAGAGTTTAAATCAAAGAAAGATTCGGAGTCTTGAATGCCTTCCAAGAGTCTCTTATCTGGTTTGTCTGCTTTCTCCATCTCACTATTGGAAGACAATAAATTCTTCTCGGAACAGCCAATAGGTGTAAGGAAGTCTTGCAACCTCTCATCACTAGTATGTGCAATCTCAAGGGACTCCTCATAGTCCACCAGTTTCAAGTTGTGATAAAGGTTGTAAAAAAATTTCTTCAATTCCAAGTCACTATTAGCACCTTCAGCATCAAAATGTGGAGTATCTTCCACAAAAACATATTAATCACTCCTCTCCACCTTACAAGCATTCAGTGACACCAAATCCTTAACGGACTCAATACAATCATCAGCCACCCATCTTCCACCCCTCGGGCCATATCTCAAATCTCCAAGGCCCAGGGGATCACTGTTGAAGGACTCCCTGACTCCAAACTGTTCACTCGATGTAAGTGATTCCATCACCGTATGAGGATATCGCAAAGAGAACACCGACGAGGTTTCAAAAAAAGCAATCGCCGAAGCAATGGGAGTATTACCCATGTTACAGGATGATTGGAAACTAGTTTCAGAGGAAGATTTCAACAAAGGCTCAATTGTATTGTTCTTGCTAATCGACTATGACACCTTCCTTAATTCTTCCATGACAGTCGAGAAACAATCCTTCTCCACCTACCACAAATTCAATTTCCGACCCTCATTGACTCTCCATTCTGTGACAAACATACGATCCACTTCCGATTTGTACTGACTTCCCCATGAATCTTCATCCGCAGCACCCAAGAGATCTCCCGAAGTCCAACAAGATTTTGGAGGCCTAACATTAGAATGGAAGTAAAGATCTAAGTCACTTTCGAAGAATAGGTTAGATTAATGCAGTTTAGATTGAACCAGTTCACTCAACCCTGACACCCCAACTTGGCCTACCTCACCTAAACTATTGGAGTTTAACTTAGGCCCACTTATAGGCCCATTTTGTTTTGGAAGCCAGCCCATTTATCCTATTTCAAGGCCTTCCAAAGTCCAGTATGAGAAACAAATCCACATGGCATATCCCCCACCTTTCAAGGTGAGTCTATCCTATTTGAGAATTAACCCACTTCAAAATTCAAATTTTGAAACGATTTTGAATTTGCATCAGGTATTGAAATTCTCCCTCACATCTAATTAGACCATTCTAAATTATAGGAACAACACCATGGTAATTAGTTGCATACTTAGGGGCACAATAGTCAATTCACATGTTGTCATCTAGCTCTCAACAACTCATTTGTTCCGTATAGGCTCCCTCAACACCCACCTCCAAATCCATTAAAGCATTTTCAACTTCAACTACCAAAAGTCATTCACATGCTTGAATCATCATCGTAAGAACCCTCTGGATGGGGAGCAACTCCCCTCCGCCCACTTTTATCCTCACAATATAGATGATCCCGAGTGTACCAGTATTCCTGTCAACCTCCAAAAGACCACCACACAAACATCCTATTTTGGTGAAAGTGTCTTGCAACCACAGATGAGGAGGTAATCCCCAAATCTTTATCCACATGCTTCCCCTCATAACCATCTTTGGGATTTTTCAAAACTCTGGCGACCGCCTCCTAAAAACAGAACTCCATTTTGAAAATTGACATGACCCCGATTAGAAAATCGATCCACCTCTAGTTCTGAGTGAGCAAAGCAAAGGGCCCTATTTGCAAGGCAACCAACAAGAAGAAGATTAATGCTAGCTAAACGAAATTCCTGTGAAATTTTTGACCCAATAGTCTTCCAATCAATTATAGCACCCCAAACATCACAAAGAATAGCTCTACTCTACCTATCATCTCCAACATGGCAACCGCTTATGGCCTCGATTGTCGAAATGGGAACCAAATTTGTTTCACCCACCACCCACTGATCTAAAGGAGGTGGAACCACCTATGCTTTGCATTGACCATTTGTTCTAGCACCAACACCATATTGGTCCAACTTGAAAACTCCAAATCAGCAGGGATCACAATGAACAGATTCTTCTTCTCTGATCACCACTCAGTCACCTTGATAAACCACCCATAATCATTAGATGCCATAGTAAGGAAAATTGTAGATTTCTGGGATCTAGGAGTTTCGTGAAATGCCACATCTCTACAAGCATCCTTCTCCCTTCTCAAGAAAAGAATTAACCTTCTCACATAGAGAGGCTTCAAAAGAGACCACATGGAGGTGACCTTTCGCCCGCTCAATGATGGAAAACGATCCAGGGCCCTTGTGATCCTCCCTCCAAATCTCATAGGAGTTAAACTCGAAATTCAAAAACCATTTCATGGTTCACTACAATCATCTAATGTCCTACATTATCAGGTCACCAAAAAAATTTAGGAGGCGCTCTCTCTCTCTCTCTCTCTCTCTCTCTCTCTCTCTCTCTCTCTCTCTCTCTCTCTAAATAGAATTAAAAATATTT
>JAOXJP010000015.1:3745947-3792931 GCA_025762735.1 Platanus orientalis | reverse complement strand
GAGTGCATGTGAGATATATGTATGTGTCTCATGCATATGAGTGAATTCTAGTGCATGAGAAAAGAGTAATAGAATGCTATGTTGTTGATTTTTTATTTTATTAATGCGGTACTTTCGGTATCAAATTCATTGAACAGATGAGTAAGATGGTCAAACCAGATGATGTGGTTGTTTTAACCACTCACTTGAATTTCAAATCAAGTTATATATTCCATTTTTTAGTTCTAATTTTTGTTAGATTGATGTACCCAACTGACTGGTTCAACCTTCATTCCTAAAATTTAAAATATGGGATGTTGTTCAATGTTTAAATAATAATAATAATAAAAATTAGACAATCCAACCACATTATTCTATCAGTAACAGTAAAACTAGAAAACTTATTTTGCCCGTTTTCTTTCTTATTGTTCAAAGTCTTTCGAATTCACCTGCCCTAAGGTATTAATTAGATTCTTTATAGTTAACCTTGACAATAATTTGAACTAGTTTATAAATTACTGCTAATACACAACCTGTTTTTGTTTCTTCATTATTTTTTCTTTTTTATTTCTTCTGCTCCATTTTGTAGAATCTTATCATAACTGCCTCAGAAACCACATCCATCACCCTGACGTGGGCTCTGTCCTTACTATTGAATAATACCCACATATTGAAAACGGCCCAAGATGAGCTGGACATCCACATTGGTAGAGACAGACATGTGGACGAATCAGATATCAAGAACTTGGTGTACCTCCATGCCCTCGTTAAGGAAACAATGCGCCTATATCCTGCAGCACCCTTATCAGTACCACATGAGGCCATGGAAGACTGTCAAGTTGCTGGCTATCATGTGCCAAAAGGCACACATTTACTTACGAACATATGGAAGCTACAACGAGACCCACGCGTGTGGTCAGATCCTTATGAGTTCCGACCAGAGACATTTCTTACAACCCATGCGGACGTAGACTTTTGGGGTAAGCATTTTGAATATATCCCATTCAGCTCTGGTAGGCGAGCATGCCCGGGAATTGCTTTTGCGGTACAGGTGGTGCACTTGACACTTGCTCGTTTGCTTCATGGATATAATTTGATGTCTCATTCCAATGCACCGGTAGACATGAGTGAAGGCTTAGGCCTCAGCTTGCCTAGAGCAACCCCACTAGAAGCCTTTCTCACTCCACCCCTTCCTTCTAAGCTCTATGAAGACTAGACACGCAGAGAGACGAGTAAGGAGTTGCTATATGGAAGACATCTTAATCTTCAGCATCTGCTGTGTTGTAGGTTTAAGAGTATCAAGGAACAAAATGTCCTTGAGTAATTTTTTCTTACTCTTTGAAGATTTAATCTTGACGTATCGCTTCTGTCATTGCAATGCAGCCTAAGCATCTGGTCAATTCAGATTCGATTGGATGACCAGTCTGATGAGGGAGGCCCAAATCACTTACTCAAAAGCCCTCCAACTCATCGATAAGGGGAAAAAGAAGTAAAGAACCAATCTCGTTTCCACAACAATTTGGGAGCTATAGTGTTCACTTCAGCTTCATGCTTCATGGATACACCTTACACTGGAAAGCACAAGAATTCCTGCGCCTTAGATTAAATGACACCTTTTTATCTGGGCAGATATAATGCATGGGACTGTAATTTGTCTAGTCAAGGGCCACTTCGCAGAGGTCCCTGAAACTTAAAGGGGCTTATTCAGCGAACAAAACTTCATTACCAGAACAAAAACCAACAAATGCAACCGTAATTGAAGACCGTGTGAGCATGAGAAGCCCTCAGTAAAGGTTACCATCTTTGAACTTGATAGAACTTGCCTGCCAATGAGAAGAAATGCGCTTGGCTAGCTAATTCAAAATGCAAAATATTTCCTAATTGTCCTAGTATAATGGGAATACTCGTCATTTTCTTCCACAACCTTAATGGTATGCAATAATATTCAAACAACACCCTAGAAGAATCTCTCCACTTCATCCAATCCACAAAAATTTTGCAGGCGACATATTCTTTAATTTTTCTCTCCTTAGGATGATTGAATATATGAGTGATCATACAAGATTGAAATGTCTCTAATGTTAGAGGGAGGGGGCTGAATAGGATATTAAATTTATTTTACCATTTCTTACTAATGTTTGGATTGATTTTAATCTTCTTAAGTGAGTGTGTGTATCAAGGTGCTTACTCAAGCATTTAAACAAATACATAGCAAGCAATAAGAAATATGAGCACAACTAGGAGAGACAAACAATCACACACTCAATCCACAATACAAGATTTATAGTCGTTTAGCACTAAGACTTGTGTCCACTCTTCTAAAACTCACTATGAGCTTAGGTATATTTCATTTAGATTGTCACATACAACCTAGATCAACATACAACACCTCACTACTTACTCACAAGCAAGTTACACATCAACACTCGGTGTCTCCGGTCAATGTGCACTACCTTTAGTGTCTTCAGTAGAGGTTGTAAAGCTTTCAGTGTCTTCGGTGGAAGCAAAACAAATGATGATGAATGAATATGCAAATGAATGCAAAATGAATTGCAAATATTACCACTAAGTTGGTTGATGTTGCTATTTTTACCACATGTAGGAGTGCTCCTTGTTGAATTGGTTTGCCTTATACACCCATTTCTTCTTCAAACTATGGCACTAAAGATTCTCAAGATAGGCTAACCACATAGAGGGTTTTCTCAAGAGATAACCCAAACCACACCTCTCAAGTAAATGTTAGCTAATATGAGCTGAGAGGGAAGCAAAAGAGATTTTATTGATAAACTTTCAAGTTTATAGCTCAAATAATGGAGAAATAGGGTTTCTCACCCTTGGAGGCTCTTTTTGGTAAAGCAAATAACACTTTCTTGAATGCTTGAAGATTATCTTATCTTAATGGAAAACATTTCCTTTTATAGAGAATGAAAAAGGGTCGTAATCCAAGGATTGAAATCTTTTCAAACGGGCAAGAAAAATTGCCTATTCATTCAAAACAGGGAAAATGACAGAATCTTAAAATCCAGATCTGTGATCGATCATGGGGTTTATGATCGATCACGGGCCATTTTTTCGTATGCCCTAAATCATGGTTGAGGGGTGTCGAGTGGCGTGGGCCCCACTTTAAGTTATAACCATGTTGTGATCAATCACGAAGCTGTTAGGACCTAACTTGTGATGGGTCACAAAGAAGGGGCCTAGTCCTTAAGAGCTCCAAAACTCTGAGTGTGATCGATCATGGGCTTTGTGATCGATCACGAGTCTGGATTCTTCAGTGTGATTGATCATGGGGTTTGTGATTAGTCACACATTGTGTTTTTTGTTTTACACTATTGTCTACCTCTTGGGGAGATCCATATCATCTTGGGATCTATTTGGGGCATTCAACCATGTGTGTGGACGTGCCTAGGGTCATACTACTTCCGCAAATTTGGTGAAAAGCTCTCTCCCACCAAACATATGCCTAGAGCACCCACTATCAAGATATCATCTTGATGAGTTTCTAACTCTTAGCGTAGTGTGGATGACCAAAACTTGGGATCATCCTTTCTTAACCAACCTCTCTTAACTTTGGAAGGTTGAGAGTCTTATTGTTTGACATTTTGTTGGTCTAGGTCCTTTTTCCTTTGAAGGTTTCTATTTTCAATGTTTTGAAAACAGTTTTTGTTCTTGACATTCTTCCCAATTTATGTTTTTTTTTGCTTCCATTCTCTAGGACTTGATGTCATTTGCTCTTTTTCTACAATCCACCTTAATATTCACTTGTACGCCACAATAGTAGCAAAAGAATGTGGGCCTTCTTGATACATAGGATTGTGTTATTTTTCTTTTATATTGTTCATTGAATAAGGATTTAGGGCATCTTCTAGGATTTCCACCTTGACTTGGTTGCACCCTAGTCTTCCTAGAAGTAGAGGCTTCCACTTAAGCTCCTTTATGAGTGGAAGTCCTACTTGCTTGATATTTGTTCCATGCCTCCTTGGCATAAGAATAAGGTTTGCTCATTATTTGAGTTCCTTTAGAGGAAGATGCTTAGTTGGCTTATGTGTTACTCCCAACTACTTGTGCATATGATTTAGATTGAGGTTGCATTGGTCTCTCCTAAACTCTACCTTGTCTCATAGGTGCTTTACCCTTGAGAGAGGTCGATGCCTTCTTCTCAATCTTGTTTGACCTTATGGTAGGTTTATGAGGCTCCACCTTTTCCTTTCCCTTATAGGAAGGTTATGCAGGTGGTTGAGTAGATCCTTTGACTTTGACAAAGCCATTCTTAGGCTTTTGAGTTGAGGTGGAGGCAATGACCTTGGAATAACCAAGCCCAATCATATCCCTATGCTTCTTGCCTATTTTGTGCATCCTCTCAAACTTTCTATTTCCTTGGGTAAGCATTGATATGTTCTTCTTCTTATCTTCTTCAAGCTCCTTGATTTACTTGAGGTAATCAAGGGACTTCCTTGTGAGTTGAGCACAAGTCAAATTAAGAACTTTGTTTCTCTCATTTAGTGATTTAACGTGGTCCTCCAACTCTTAGATGAGTGAGCCATCACTACTTGACTCATCCTTCTCTTCATCCAAGCTTTTGAGCCTCTCTTCTAGCTCAAGAATCTTATTGAACAATTTTTTATTGTCCTCAAGGAGTCTTTCTTTCTTTTGCCTTTTATTGGCTTGTTCTAAACCTAGAAATAGTCTAAAGTCATTGAGTTTATTTTCTACTTCTATTATTTTTAGGTTCATCTCCTCCTTTTCATGTAGGAGCAAGTAGTTTACTTTAAAGAGATCTTTCTCCTTTTCACTTTTTGAAGAGGACTCTTGTTTAAGAGTAGAGATAGTGTCTTCAAGGGATTTTAACTTTTCAGTCAACTCAACTATTTCTCTCTTGAGTTATTTGTTTTTCTTACTCAACTCAACACTTTGAACAAAAAGGTCATCAAATGCCTCTTATGCATCATAGGTCTCTTCTTCTTCTTTATATTCTTCCTCATCTTCACTTGAGTCACTAGACTCCAATAGTGAGCATATGGAGGAACTAAAGGCCATAAAAGCCTTGATCTCTTGTGAGGGAGCTTCCTCACTACTTTGGGATTCATGTTCTAAAGTCTTGAATTCATCATCCCATGTGACCACTAATGCCTTGCCCTTTGACTTGTACTTGTTCTTTTTATTGCCACAGTCCTGGGTAATGTGTCCCTACCTTTACATTTATAGTAATGGGTGGTTCTTTTGAGAAGTTATTCTTTTTGTAACCAATGTAGGACTTTCTCATTTGCTTGTTCTTGGAGTAATCCTTGGTATTTATCTTAAATAACTTCTTGAACCTTTTGGCAACAAGTACCAAGTCATCATCCGAAACCTATTTTGATTCGGAGGGCTCTTTTACCTTAAGGGTAATTCCCTTCTTCTTGCTAGGTTCTTTAATGGTTGCTTCGAATGTTTGAAGTGAGCCAATCAACTCCTCCAACTTCATGACTTCTAGGTCTTTGCTCTCCTCTATAGCTGTGACCTTAGGCCTAAACCTTTTTGGTGGTGACTAAAACACTTTTATCACCACTTTGGACTTAGGAATGTCCTCACTTAGACTTATCATGATATTCACCAAGTTTGATAACTTGGCATTGAATTGGGAGATCTCTTCATCATCCTTCATCCTTAATGCTTCAAGCTGTGTAATGTACATTTGAAGCTTGGACATCTTTACAGTACTTGTACCTTTATGGATAACCAAGAGAAGCTTTCACGCTTTTTTTGTCATCTTGAGATCAGCTATCCTCCTAAACTCATCCGGAGCAAACCCACTAGCTATGACATTCATTGCCTTAAAGTTGAACATGTGAGCATCAGACTTGGTGGGAGTCCACTCACTCATAGGTTTGTCGGACTGTGTATAACCATCAATAATCACACCCCACAACCTAGGGTCATAAGCATTTATGAATATCTCCATTCAAGATTTTCAATAACCATAGTCCGTTCCATTGAAAAATGGAGGGGTGCTAATGGACATACCACTATCTTCTTTAGCCATTTAGGATTTTTGCTAAGATCTTACTTGGGTTATTAAGCCCTATGTAAGTAACATAGGCTTTGATACCAATTAAAATGTCTCTAATGTTATCCTAGAGGAGGGTGAATAGGATATTAAATTTATTCTACTATTACTTACCAATGTTTGGATTAATTTTAATCTTCTTAAGTGAGTGTGTGCATCAAGGTGCTTACTCAAGCATTTAAACAAATACGTAGCAAGAAATAAGAAATATGAGCACAAATAGGAGAGACACATAATCACACACTCAATCCACAACACAAGATTTATAGTGGTTTGGCACTAAGGCCTACATCCACTCTTCTAAAGCTCACTATGAGCTTGAGTATATTTCGTTTAGATTGTCACATACAACCTAGGATAACATACAACACCTCACTACTTGCTCACAAGCAAGTTACACATCAACACTTGGTGTCTTTCGGTGAGTATGCACTATCTCTGGTGTCTCCGGTAGAAGTTGTAAAGCTTTCGATGTCTTTGGCGGAAGCAAAGCAAATGATGATGAATGAATATGCAAATGAATGCAAAGTGAATTGCAAATATTACCACTAAGTTGGTTGATGTTTATATTCTTACCACATGTGGGAGTGCTCCTTATTGAGCTGGTTTACCTTATATACCCACTTCTTCTTTAAGCTATGGCACTAAAGCTTCTCAAGTTAGGCCAACCACATAGAGGGTTTCCTCAAGGGATAACCCAAACCACACCTCTCAAGTAGATGTTAGCTAATATGAGCTGAGAGGAAAGCAAGAGAGATTTTTTTGATGAACTTTCAAGCTTACAGCTTAAATAATGGAGAAACAGGGTTTCTCACCCTTGGAGGCTTTTTTTGGCAAAGCAAATAACACTTTCTTGAATGCTTGAAAATTGTCTTGCTCTAATGGAAAACATTTCCTTTTATAAAGAATATAAAAGACTCGCAATCCTAGGATTGAAATTTTTTCAAATGGGCAAGAAAAAATGTCCGTTCATTCAAAACGGGAAAAATGATGAAATCCCAAAATCTAGATCCGTGACCAATTATGGGGTTTGTGATCGGTCACTGGTCATTTTCCTGTATACCCCAAATCATGGTCGAGGGGTTTCAAGTGGTGTGGGTCCCACTTTAAGTAATAACCATGCCGTGATCGATCACGAGGCTGTTAGGACCCAAGTTGTGATGGGTCACGAAAAAGGGGCCTAGTCCTCAGGAGCTCGAAAACTCTGAGTATGATTGATCATGGGCTTTGTGATCGATCATGAGTCTGGATTCTTCAGTGTGATCGATCATGGGGTTTGTGATCAGTCACACATAGTGCTTTTTGTATTTACACTATTGTCTACATCTTTGGGAGGTCCATATTGTCTTGGGATCAATTTGGGGCATTCAACCATGTGTGTGGACATGCCTAGGGTCATACTATGTGATCCCTACGAAGCTACATACATGCTTTTACCTTCTTGGAAGTTGTAGTCCTCTTGAGTCTTGGTCTTCAAGGCTTAATTTGTTAGAACTTCTTCCACACCTTTATCCATGGATTTGACATATGATGCCTTTATAATAATAATCTTCCCCTTTGTCAATTTCATGACAAAAACCATATTCTTGGCCATTGCCATTTGGTACACTTGCCCGTTTCCCCAAATTACATCATTAGGCTTAAATGCCTTAACATATATACAACATAAGGGCTTATTGCCCAAACCCCTAAAATAAATTGTATGGATAGTTCCCTTTACATGTGTTTTGAAATTCTTTACTAGGATCTTAGAAACCTTGCCTATTATTGTGGTTCTTCAAGGTTTTGACGACTCTTAGTAGGATCTTAGAGATCTCTATGTGAATTATAAATAAAGAATGTTTTTAGCAAGATATACCTATGTAAATCCTTAAGATCTTAGATCTAATGAGTTTTAAAGTGTATGATCTAAAGTTTTATGGCTTATTACCTTCCCCAAAGAATTTATCAGTGAACGTTAAATTTTGATTGATGTGGAAATCATGATTACGTGAATTGTTAATGAACACTTTGATTATATTAGGATAAAAATTGTATATTGTTGCAAATATTTATATAAGGATTGTTATGAAGAACACCTTTTATTTGCTAAGTATAGGAATTATGGATTGTTTGAAAGCATATGTTTGGTATGGACATCTTTGATTTACTAACTATAGAAATTATGAATTATTTGAAAGCATATGTAAGTGAATCATTATTGAATATCTTTGATCATGCTAAGTACAAAAAATTTATATTATTTGAAAGCATGATAGAAAATATAAATTTGTTAGAAGCATGAGTGTAGGAATCGTTATTGACTCCATTGATTGTATGGATCCCGTCAATTATATTGACTCCATTGATTGAATCAATTCTAATTATTGTGTTGATTCACCGATTGTATTGATTCATGTCGATTGTATTAACTCCATCAATGGTATTGTCTCTATTTATTGTATTGATTTTACCGATTGTATTGGCTCTATTGATTGTATTGATTCCTATCGAACGTATTGATCATATTGGTTGTATTGACTCTACCAAATATGACTCATACCGATTGTATGGATCCTATTGATGGTATTGACCCTATTGATCGTATTGATCCTATTGATTGTATTGATCCTAATGATTCTATTGATCACATTGATTTGATTGATTGTATTGACTCTACCAAATATTTTGGAGGGTTTTGTCCCCTGCCTTGTCAAAGTAGAAGGGGCTGCCCCTTATCCCATGGACATTTTTTGATTGAGTAAAAAGCTTATACTTGCTTTCATTTTGGCATCAATGCCTCTTGTGCCACTATGAGGTGATTGCACTCCTCCAACTTTTGAAGGATCTCTTTGTTGCTTAGCTGCTCACTCTCATCATCACTTGGCTACTAGTCCAAGTCCTTAATGGTAGGTGAATTCTTCTCTTGTGAGTCTGCCGATGATAAGAGTGTTGCTACAATCTGATCCTCTAGTGTAATTTGGGGAAATAGGGCAGTGGTTGTGGTGTTTACTGTAGTCATTCAACCAATTGGATGTAGGCTTTGAGGTGCACTAGTGATTCCTTTGCCTATAAGGGATGCGTCGTGGCTAAATCTTGCTTAAAACCTTTCAGGTAACAACTAAACTAGCCCTCCAAAAATGGGTGAGTCACTTGTGGATCACTCTAGGAACCTTATATTGTTTGCTGCTGACTAACTCTTAGTCATCATGCCAACTTCATTGATGGCCAAGGGTTGCATTATGGATGGCCCCAGGGCATCTTTTAAGGAAGCCCATTTCTTTACTCCTATAATCATTATCACAATTTGGGACGGCCATGCAGGCCCAAAGATCTTCCTTTTCCGACATAGGGTGCATAGCTTATCTATCCTTTGATATGTGAGAGTAAGGAAGGAAGGATCCACCTCTAAGGATTAACCTAGGGTGGTAATGCATTAACTAAAATCCCCCAACCCTCTATTGGGTGTACATGGCATTGCAGAGTTTTGCCCTCCTTTGCTGCATGGCATTTCACTTCTATTTTCTATTAGCCGTGACTTAAGAGTCTTGATTTATGACTGGAAGGTCAATCACGATTGAGAAATCTTGATTTGCAGTGAGGTTGCCTTTCACGATTGAACCATCAATCGTGATTGATGGTTCCTTGGGTACCCATTATAATCTTGTCTCTAGGGTTGTGCTCTTATGGTCTTTACCCATGAACTTTCACAAAGGTTCAAATGAGTGAGCAACATGGAGTTCCTGAACTCTACCTCGACTTTAGCTTGTCACTGCTCACAGGGGCTTAGAGAGTTTTAGTGGTAAAAGTCCCCTTATTTTTCTCATTTGGAATTTTCTTTTAGCATGATTTCGTGTCCTTTCAGGACTTTTTTAATTTTTTTAAATTTTCAGGCCTTTTTAAATTAGTTACTATTATAATGAGCATTGGCTGCTCGCTGTTGACTTTGTTCTTAGGGGCCTTATGTTTCTTAGCCTTATATGCCATTACAAAATGTCTAGTTGCAATGTTAATGTTGGACATAATTACCAGAGGTGAGTCACAATTGCTTTTTTCCAGCCATGACTAAGTCATTATGGGTTTTTTCCTTAGTATGTTGTTGGTGAAAGTCCAGTTTTGATTCTAGAGGGGAGGGGTGAATAGGATTTATCAAATTATTTCAATTACCCCTTGATTAATTTTCAATTGATTAATGTTCAATTTGTAATATGAAAATTAATTCATTTGACTTGTTAAGTTATTTTCTTTTAAATTACAAGTGCTATAAAGTGGCAATTAGCAAGGATGTTCTTTTTGTAAGACAAGGTTATTAATTATAATGAAAGAACATGTAATGACTTAATGAGCATGCCAAGATAAAGAGAGAAAGTAGAGACAATTCATACACATAAGCATTCACACATAACACAAGGTTTTATAGTGGTTTGGCATTTGTCCTATGTCCACTTTCAAAGCTCGCCACCGAGTTACTAAATGTTATTTAGATTGAATGCAGTTATAATCAAGGTTAAAATTCTAAAACTTATCCACACTCGGTATCTCCGGTGAATGCTAAATCTATTCCTGATGTCTTTGGTGGGAATGGTCTACACCTTTGATGTCTCCGGTGGAGATGCTAAGTTTATACTACCGGTGTCTCCGGTCGTAGTGCCAAGGTCTACTCACGGTGTCTCCAGAGGGAGTGGTCTAACCTCCGGTGTATCTGGCGAAGGTACTAGGGTCTATTAAATAAAGAGTCAATATAAATTACTTCAAGAGGTTGGTGTATTACTAGAAGTTCCTTAAAGGTGGTTGCTCCTTGATGAACTAGTAAGTCTTGCTTTTCCACCAAGCTTCCAAGAGATACTTCTTTGCTTCTTGGAGCTTCTCATTGCTTCCCTCTCTTGATATTCAAGAATGGAGTGTTTGGAAAGCAGTTAAAGGCTCCTTAGATCTTCAATGAAGGTTCATAAATGAGAGCCTTGGTTGTTGGGAGGATTAAATGCCTTAGCCTTGCTTGTGTTTCTTCAAAATGATCTCTCTTTGTGTTCTTGTATGTTAGAGAACTCAATGAGAGCTCTCATGTACTTATAGGGGATGAGCTAGGTCACGTACCCTTGATTTGACATAATCCCCAATGGTCAAATAGTCCCTATCATAGAATTGTTTTTATTGTTGAATTTTTGAGATGCCAGATCGATCTGGCATTGTCAGATTTATCTAACTTTTCCAGATGATCCGTGTCTTAGACAGAATGTCTTCAGACAAGCCAAATTTATCCAGGGGCAATGTCAGATCGATCTAATAGCCTCTTGGATTGATCCGGTAAGTGCAGATTGATCCGACACCCCCCAGATCAATAGGAATCCCCTATTTTGCTACCATTTTGCCTTAAACTTGCACCCAAGCATATTGAGACTTATGCAAGAGCCATAACTTGGTCTATAGGACTACACAAAGGTTGATAGGTCTCTTAAACCTATGTCTATCATTATGTTTACCTTCATATACCTTTCTTAAGCTCGATGAAGCTTGAGTCTTCAAGTCTTTGAACTTAAAAACGTGGGGAATGATCCATCCTTGGCTTCAAGTGCTTGGAGCTTGCTTTCAATGGGACCCAATGACACTTGATGATAACGAACATGACCAACATATGCACTATGTTCATGCCATGCTTAATCTACCACTCCATGTATTCTATATACTATGGAATTGACAATTTCATTAACAATCTCCCCCTTTGGAAATTCCATGACAAAATACAAATAAATACATGGATTGAGTACAATGAAGATATGCAATGAATTTATAGATTCTATGATAAGCTGAAGTTATACATTTACACAAATAGAGACTAAATGATGTGTCCTTGATTTGTTCTTGGGATCTTAGTTCAACCTTTTTGCTAAGATGCTTGGCCTCAAAAACCTGAAATCACATTTGACACACAATACCTTTCTCAAGCCAATAATGATAGGGTCAAATGGATAAAATGGATAGATAACACACACTCAAGAAAGCAAGCAAGCACATATGAGATACAATATGAATGATGTGTAAATTAGTTCATTGCATTTTTGTTTATTTCATTTAGGGAACAATTCAGATAAGATTTTGATACATTAGCTCCGCTTAAATAAACTAACTCCCCCTATATCCATGCATCTCTGTAACTCCCCCTATATCCATGCATATTTTCTCCCCCTTTTTATCATGAAATTAGCAAATATGAATAATGATATGGGAAAAAAAAGACAAAGGATATAGTAAAAAAGATTTCATTCATTGATACAAAAATTTTAAGTACAGATTACAAAATATGGGAGAAGAATACAAAATATAGATCACTTAACCCTCACAATCACTCATCCCCATCTTCGTCCTCATCACTCTGTGCACAAAGGTCCAGAGGGATGCTAAGGTGAGGTGGGAGTTGTGGAGCTACAATGCACTCCACTCGAAGCTCAATATTATTGAGCTTGTCTTCCATCTTCTCAAAGTGGCTAATGATCCATCTAGACAACTCCTTGAGACCTTCCAAGGTATCACACACAAATGTGAGCATCGGGGGCTCACCTTGGTGAGCAGGTGGGACTGGTGTGGCTATGGATGGAGTAGGTGCAAAAGTCTCTACAATTGGAGGAACCTCCATGTACACATGAGGTGGTGGTGGTGATGTGGCTGGTGTAATGGAAGGTCCAACCTCGGAAGGAGCAGTCCTCCTCTTCCTGGAATGCGTCTTATCTCAAAGCATTTACCGAATGGTGGACTGATGAATCTGGGCACCCTGCTTCAGGGTGGTGGCATCCTTGGGGAAGGTGACCCCACAAACCTCCAACAAGCATGTGATCATCATGCCGTAGGGTAGTAGGCATGATCATTTGTTGTTGTGTGCCTCAAAGATGATGACATAGCACAAGATAGTGGCTATTTCAACTTCCTTATTGGTGAGAAGGGAATAGATGACATGCACCATTGTATCTAACATGTTGTTGTTGTAAGTTATAGGGAATAGGTTGTATGTGAAGATGAGATTTAGCAACTGCACCTCCAAGTGGCACTTAGTAGCATGTAGCTTCCCAAACCACGTCGACTACTCCCGACTGAAAACCTCTGATATGGTAGCCTTGTCAAGTTCCTTTAGGGGGAATGTAATAGCTTGCCCCATGGGCCTGGCTATCTCAAGTAGGGTGGATAGCAATGATGGATCAAGGTCCATTTGCACACTGTAAACCTTAGTGTGGAAGGTGAGGTCATCGAGATTGGAGTTATGGATGTTGGACCAGAACACCCATACAACCTCCTCTTGGATAATTCCCTCGATCATCATGAGGGACTCCCAACCTCTAGGCATAACCTCATAGCCCATGAGTTGAGTGAGAATCATCTTCTCATCAACATGTCGCTCTACAACGATCAGCCTCTTAAAAAATAAGTGACTATAGTTGGAGAAGCGTGTGGTATCAAGAAATACTCCATAGTTCATGGGAGGTGGCCGTGATTGCTTCTGAACAAGCATTTTGGAAGGTGTCATTCCTTTCCCTTTGTTGACATTCCTCTTTGGTGAAGCCATTGAAGTGGATTTAGTAAGAGGAAGAAGGTGAAGAACTCAAGGGAAACAAGGAAGGAGAAAGATCAAGAGAGAAATGGGAGAGAACTCTACATCTTTTGGATTTCAAAACCAATAGATGGTCCGTATCCTACTGGAACCGCCGTATCAGATCGATTTGGTAGTATCAGATTAATTTGGCCAGATGGATCCAGTTGGATCCAAATTGATCCAGCTATGCAAAAAATGCACAGTTGGGCCTAAATTTTGTTGATTTTATACATATACCCTATATCTCTCATTCTTTAAATCTCACACATCCCAATTGTACTTCTCAAGTGTATAAACCTTATTGAGAGGCTTTGTGAATATGTTGGCTAATTGATTCTTGATTTCAACAAACTCAAGGGCAATCACTCCTTTTTCCACTACGTCCTGTATGAAGTGATGCCTAATGTCTATATGTTTTGTTCGAGAGTGTTGAATAGGGATCTTAGAAATTTAGATTGCACTTTTATTGTCCATAAAAAATTCCATGATAGGTTGTTTGAGACCATAGTCTTTCATCATTTGCTTTATCCATAGAATCTGAGTGCATCCACTCTCTACCGTAATGTACTTGGCCTTAGTAGTTGACAAAGATATTGGGTTTTGTTTCTTGCTGTGCCAAGATACAAGACAATTGCAGACATAAAAGCACCATCCACTTGTGCTTTTCTTGTTGTCTATGTTTCTGGCCTAGTTTGTATCTGAGTAACTGGTTATGATACTATTAACATCAAATGGGTACCATAGTTGAGAGTTCTACAAATATATCTAATGATTCTCTTTATTGCTTTAAGATGTGACTCTTTTGGAGCAGCTTGGTGTTATCACACACACCAACACTGAAGGATATGCCTGGTCTATTCGCAGTGAGATAGAGGAGACTACCTATCATGCTCCTATACATCTTCGTGTCAACATTCTTACCCTTAGAATCCATTTTACTTTTTCACTAGTACTGATGGGGGTATGAAGTGGTTTGGATTTGGTCATTTCAAACTTGGACACTAAGTCCTTGAAAAGTTTGGATTGGTTTACAAATGTTCAATCTTTAGTTTTCCTAATTTGAAGTCCTAGGAAGAACTTCAATTCCCCTTCTATACTCATTTTGAATTCACTTTTCATGGTATGAACGAATTCGTTCTCATAGGTAGCACAAAATATTATGTCATCAACATATATTTATGCAATGAGTATGAAATCATTATTCTTCTTTATGAAGAATGTTTTGTCAACACTCCCTCTTGTAAATTGATTTTGTAGAAGGAATCTTGTCAACTTCTCATACCAAGCTCTTGGAGCTTGTTTGAGACCATAGAGTGCCTTTTTGAGCCTATACACATGATTAGGTCTATTGGTTGCTCAACATAAACTTCTTCTTAGAGCACACCACTCAAGAAAACACTCTTGACATCCATTTGAAACAATTTAAATTTCAAATGACATGAAATGGATAGAAGGATTCTAACCTTACTATGGGAGCAAAGGTTTCTTCAAAATCAATTCCTTTCATTTGAACATATACTTTTGCAACCAAGCATACTTTATTTCTCAGTACGATTCCATGCTCATTCATCTTATTTTTGAAGATCCATTTGGTACTAATAACATTTTTTTCATTAGGTTTCTCTACTCGGTTCCACACATTATTCCTTTTGAATTGATTAAGATCTTCTTACATAGCCATGATCCAATCCTGATCATCAAGAACTTCATTGACCTTCTTTGGTTCAACTTTGGATGTAAAACAAATATGGCTAATCATATTTTCTATTTGCCTTCTTGTTTTTACACCCTTATTCAGATTTGCAATAATGTCTTTTGAAGAGTGTCCCTTGATTAATCTCTTTTCTTTTGGACAATTTGTATTCTCATCATTTGCCCCTTCTGACTCACTCTCGGAGACATAAGAAGTTGCATTCTCAATTATCTTAGGGTAAACATGAGGATCTTCTTCTTTTTCATCTTCCTTGTTGATTTGAGTATTGGGTTGGTCATTGATAGCATATCAGTTTGGTGGGTTCCTTTATGCTGATCATATGGTCCCACGATCGTCCTAGGTCCCTAGCAGAGTGGGCCCTACACACAAGAAGCGAGAACAGGTTAGGAAGCTAGGCGTCAGTAGGGTGTTGGTCTCGAGCTCTCTAAAAGTTAAGTCAAATGCGGTAAGGGGAAGTAGAAGTATAGCTCTCTCTTTCTATGGTTTCTGTTGTCTTTTACTAGAAGGACGAACCACTACTTGTATTTATAAGCTGGAGTGGTGGTGTATCATAGGAGATCTCACACGTTGCTTTTCCCCACATTCTTGGTTGCGTCTCTCCCTGCTCTTTTTGTTACTTTCTCAGAATGTTAGACCTGTTGCAGAGAATATTCATTTCTTATAACAGTTTTGTGCTTATCCTTAAGTATAGTAGTCGGGGTTGCCATGTTTCTACATATCAGGGAGTCTCGGGTGCCGGGTGCCTAAAGGTCTTGACTGGTCTTTTGGTGCTGGGGGTTCTCAAGGGAATCCTGAGTCCCAGGCTGATCTTCTTGGGAACTTTGTGGGTCGGTTCTTCTAGGGTTGGGGCAATGTTGGTGTATTAAAGTTAGCTAGTAGGGGCCTCGGTATAATCTTCCCCATCAGTTGCCCTCCTTATTCCTAGTCTAGGGTTACGTGTTCTGGCAATATGAACTGCTTGCATCCCTTACTCATTATTTCGATGCAGGCGGCGTGTCATTTCAACTATCGATGTGATATTGGTTGGGGATAAGCGCTAATGATGGCCTCACATTTAATGAATTTTAGTTGCTGAGAGGACGTGCTGGCGTCGGTTATGGGTCACATCAAGTGTCGCGTCTTCTCAGATCTCTAGGTCATCTAACGACTATGTTTAAACCTTTTAAAACTTTTGGGATTCATGTGTTGCCTCGTTTCGCTGGTTAATTTCATTAACCCATGGATGGTCGACACGCGTAGGGTCAAGAGTCCTCGAGATAGTTTATAAATCTCCCTTTCGACACACATTTTGCCTTTCCTTTATCATTGCTCACTGTCTCTTACACCCCCTTCTTTCTCTTTGGGCAATTTTTGGCAAGTTTTCTTCATCCAGGCATATTGTCATCTCTGTTTTCCACATCAACTGCACTTTTGGGCTTCCTTCCTTGTTGTCACAGGCGGTCTTCCTTCTTCTGGGCTACCATTCTCCAACAACTCTAGTGTATTTCTCAAGTTTGCCTATTTCTCAGGTACCCCTTTCTTACATTATAGTTCATTCTTTAGTTTCTTATGGTCTCCTTTTATTTCGTCCATTAACTGTTATTCTTCTTCCCCCCTTTTAATTTTTGGTAAGTATTCTCTTGTCTTCCTTTTTCTTTCGACGTATTCGCGTTAGTGTCTTTTCTTGCTTTTCTCTTCCTGTATCTCTTCGTTTTTCTAGTGTTGTCTAAATGGTGTCCATGGATACTCTTGACCGAATGGTTGATGGGTCAATGACTTGTCAGAAGTCTGAAAAAACCCCTCAGAGTAGGCCACCGAGTCAGCTCCACCTAACACCCAGGGGCAGTGGGGGAAATTACTCCCAAATTGGATTTCAAAGCTGCCAAGTATGATTCTGAGTTGGGGGTGAAAACCCTAACTCGATACTATTCCACATATCTCATTCCCAAGGGAATCATCTTTACAGCCCCTAGGGATTCTCGCGCTTTTGAATCTCTTGCCGGCAGTATAGCATTGTACGAGCAAGCCCTTAGGTTTCTGATTCCCTTATTTCTAAATGAATTGCTATTCTGCCTTGGGCTAACACCCAGGTAGCTAATGTCGAATGCCTGGCTGATAACCATAGGGTGTATGGTCCTATAGGAGCTAACCTTTAAAGGGGAACATCACCTCACACTCAATGAGTTTTTTCACTACTACTACACCAAGGAGCAGGAGCTGGGGTGGTTCTATTTTGCTAGTCGGGACCCAATTCTTACTTTGGTGATAGTGCTCCCGAGTTCCAACGATGGGTGAAAGAGCTAGTATTTCTTTGTCTCGGGTGAGGGTTGGGAGTACCCCCTAGGGGAGGTCCCTACCGTGAAGTTCAACCGAAGATGGGTGTCGGTCATCATCCCAGTGGATAAGTCGTAAAAAATATTAATTTTTAAGTCTCTTTCCTTAGGTTGTCTTATGCATTTTTTCTTCCGCTTTCTCCCCTTTTTTGTCAGTTTCTGAAGTAAAAGAGCTATCTAATGAGGAGGAGGCTCGTATCTAGAAGGTTATCAATTACCATTCCCATGCCTTCCCCGACCTTGCTACACCCGATAGACTACATCAGTGTGGGTTTGGTCCAAACCCGGTTAACTCACATGTTCTTATTTTGTTTATTTTTTTGTTCCCTTTCTTTCTCTAATTGTTTTATTTTTTTTAATTTCTAACTCCGAGTGTGCTTTTATTCAGCGATGAAGACAAATAGGAGATATCTTTCTCTGACTTAAGAAATCAGAGATAAGGGCCCGCAGGCCAAAAAGGCTGGCAAGCCAGTGACTATCTAGGTAGAGGAAGACGTGACCTCGAATAAAAGGAAATGACACATCATCTCTGGGGGGCCTTCTAGGGCTCAGGCCTTTGAGGTAGTTCCAGCACCTCCCCTGACTCCCACTACTATCATCCAAGTCATTGACTTAGAAGAGGACATAGGTGGTTCCTCTCCTGCTCTTGCCTCCAAGATCCAAGCAGTAGTTTCTCAGATGGCCACTCCTGCAACTACTGTCAAGGCCCCTACTGCTACTACTGAGGCCCCTGCCACTACCACTGGGTCCCCTACCCCAACGACTATGACAATGACAAACCCTACTCCGGTGGCATCTTCTTCTGCCTCAGTCTCAACAGTGGAAGAGTCCTAGATGGGTCTTGGTTCTGGGATAACGAGGCCGAGTCCCACGGGGGAGTACCTTCCAGAGGAAAAGAATTCTAGGATCAACACTCTCGAGGGTAAGCTAAAATGGTTTAAGGACTCCTATGCTAGCATAGCCACCAAGGCCATGGAGTAAGCGGCTCGTCTAGAGGAGATGGCTGCCCACGTGTGGGAGGCCGAGAGGGACGCTTGTAGGGCTAGGGACAAGTTGGGGGTCAACAAGAACCGTCATATCTCTATCGAGGATAATTTCAATGACATCGTCATGAGGACGGTCAATAAAAAGGTAGATGATGCCTTAAAGCAAGCATACATATAGGCAGAGGCAGGGAGAGAGAGAAAAAGGGAGTAGCTTTAGGAAAAGGCCCTCGAGGTAGCTACTATCAAGTATCTAGCCTTAGACGCTTTCAAAATTGTTAAGGCTGATTGGTTCTGTGAGGGGTTCGAGGAGTTCAAGGATATAGCAGCCGAGCGGTATTCTGACTTAGACTTCTCGTCTATTATTCTCAATGAGAGGGGTGCTGAGGTTGAGGATGAGCAAGAGGAAGAGGCTGGATAGGGAGGAGAGGTAGTGACCGAGATGGCAATCGAAGAAGAACAAGTAAAGGCCGGCCAAGGAGAGGATATAGCGACTGAGGGAGTAGTTGAAGAGTGGGTAGTGGTTAATCTTGCGGAGACTGTTCGGGAGGAAGTTACCCCGGGAGTGGTGGCACCAAGGGACATCAACCCCCAAGAATAGTTGTATTACATATGTTTTTCTTTAATTTCTATAAATTTTTGACATTTTAATGGAATTTTCTTGTACTCCTATTTGCATGTATCATTTTCAGTTTGCAATCTTTTTCTTGAAATTTTTTTTAAGTGTTGGTGTATGTCATGGAGATTTCTTCTCGCACTCTCTATGCGTGTCTAGGTAGGCCGGGATAAGTATCCTTAAGAGTGTTAATTTTTTTTTAGTGTGAGTGTGTCTTGGGGTGATTAATTTTTACCCGAGTGTGGGTGGATAACGTAAAATTTTTTTCTTAGTGTTGGGATCCCTCGGGGTTGATGTCTTAGAGATAAATAGAGGTAGGTATTTAACTAAAATCAACCAAAATTTTCCAAGTGTGGATGCACGTCGGGGACCAAGACTCCTTAAATAACTAGCACATTTTCTTTTAAGCGCCTTCTTATGTTTTTTAGAAGAGTGAGGGTCTCCGATGGTACTCTTTTAGGGCTTAAACCCTATCCCCATGTGGGGGACTTTCTTGGGTAGTACCATCAGGTACTCTTAAGTGTTCCTATGATTTATTTATCTTATTTGAGAGGGTATGTAGCCGTACTTACTTTGTAGAAGGGAGTCAACTCTTGTTGCAATGTATGCATCCTAACATGCTTCGGATTTCTTTATTTTTATGAATTTGCAAGGCTCCTCTTTGCCTTGCACTTTATTTAGTTAGGAGACAGATCAATTTTTTAACTTGGGATCAGTCTTATGACCTAAGGGTTATTCTTGTAATCCAATGGCTGATCTTTTAGCCTGAGTAGGAGGTGTGAGGTCCTGGAAGGATGCACCAATCTTATGGCTGAGGGTTAATCTTGTGACTTGAGGGTTAGTCTTATGACCCGGGGGCTAGTCTTGTAGCTTGAGTAGGAGGTGTGAGGTCCTAGAAGGATGTGCCAATCTTGTGGCTGGGGGTCAATCTTGTGACCTGAGGGTTTCACTTGTAACTTGGGGGCTAGTCTTATAGCTTAAGCAAGAGGTGTGAGGTTTGGGAAGGATGTGCCAATCTTGTGACCGGGGGTCAATCTTGTGACCTGAGGGTTAGTCTTGTAACCTGGGGGCTAGTCTTGTAACCTAGGCACGATGACTTGAAACTTTGTCAATATTGCATAATTAAAACATTTCATTCTTTAGAATGATTGCATCAATTTTATTAATAATACTTTCTCAAGTGTTCTTCATTCGAGGATCATGGTAAGGGCTCCCCTGCATTGTCTCAAGGTGGTAGGTCCCGGGTCTATTATAGCGTGTTACCCAGTAAGACCCTTCCCAGTTTGGTTTCAACTTTCCCACTGTCGGGTCTTGTGTTGCCAGGGTCACTTTCCTAAGTACTAAATCTCTGACTGCAAATCTCCTTGTCTTGACTCAAGAATTATAATACTTAGCCATTTTTTGCTTGTAAGCGACTGTCCAAAGTGCCACTTTATCCCTTTTCTCTGTTAACAAGTCAAGGTTGATTTTGAGGCCTTCTTCGTTCTTCTCTGAGTGAAAGTTTGCTACTCTGTGTGTGGTCATTCCAATCTTGACAAGTATCATTGCCTCGGTCCCAAAAGCCAACGAGAACTGCGTTTCCCCTATGGGAGTCCTCACTTTGGTGCGGTCTGCCCAAAGGATGCTTGATAGTTCATCGGGCCACAGGCCTTTGAAATTCTCGAGCCTCTTCTTAATTATTCCCAAGAGTGTTATATTAGTGGCTTCGACTTGGACATTGGCCTAAAGGTGAGCCGGGGAAGGGAAATGGTTCTTGATTTTGAGCTCCATGCAGAATTCCTGATATCAAGCATTGTCAGATTGCTTGCTATTGTCGGTGATGATGACTCGGGGAATTCTAAATCGATAGACAATCAACTTCCTGGTGAAGTCACATATGTTTTTCTCTGTAATTTTTGCCAAAGGTTCAGCCTCCACCCATTTGGTGAAGTAGTCAATGGCCACTACCAAGAACCTCATCTATCTTTTCCCCTGAGGAAGCGGCATGACTATATTGATTCCCCACCTAGCGAAGGGCCAAGGCCCTGCTATCGGGACTAGTTCTTCTGCAGCCTTCTTTGGGACGTTAACAAATCTCTGGCACTTGACCACTTTTAGGCGAGGAAAATGACATCTTTTTGCATAGATGGTCAATAGTATTTGGCACTGATTACTCTATGGGCCATCAACCTACCTCTCAAGTGGCTCCTACATATTCCCTCGTGTATTTCTCAGAGCACATAGTCGGCCTCCTCCTCAGATAGGCATCTAAGTAGGGGGAGAGTGAAGCTCCTCTTGTAGGGAGTGTCACCAAGAAAGAGATACCGGTTCATCCACGTCTTCACTTTTCTAGCCTTTTTTTATCTTTGGATAACTCACCGTTCTTCAAATACCTTATGATCTTATTGGCCCATTAGGGCTTGGGGCTTGCCATGTTGACTTCCTTATCTTCCTTTGTCTTGATGCTTAGCTTAGGCAGGTGCTTAACAATGATCCCGGGGTGGAGGCTTTCCATGGTGGATGACGCAAGTCTGGCTAACCTATCTACTTCTTCATTATCTCCTCATGGAACCTACTATATATTAACATGCCCAAACTGGGACTTTTCTTTCTTTACCATGGCTAGGTACTATTTCATCCACCCATCCTTTGCTCTGTACTCCCCTTGTATCTGGCCAACTACTAGCTGGGAGTCGCTATTGACCCAGACCCTTTTGGCCCTGAGTGTGTGGGCGAGGCATAGCCCTATGGTCATTGCTACATACTCGGCCTCATTGTTGGTTACTTTGAACCCAAATCTTCTGGCGTACTCGAGCTTGCTTTTCTTTGGCGTGACCAAGATAACTCCTTCGGCCACCCTATTGGTGGAGGAGTCGTCCATGTGTATAGCCTATTCTTCTAGGTCTGCTTCCTCTTCTTATTTCTTTTCTTGCATTTCAGTATCTAGGCCTGGTGCATAAGTGTACTTGACAATGAAGTCTTTAATAGCTTGGCCCTTGATAGCTCCCCAAGGGTGATATTCGATGTTGAACCCGCTCAACTCCATTGACCATTTATCTAATCTTCCCAAGGTCTCAGGTCTATAAAATACAGTCCTGAGCAGCTGATCTATTAGCACTCGAATGGTATGGGCTTAAAAATAGGGCCTTAGTCGCCAAGCCACGATGACTAGTGAGAATGCCATCTTCTTCACTCCTAGATATCTTTCCTATACTCCTCTAAAGGCCCTACTGATGTAATATACTGGTGCTTGTATCCCGACTTCTTCCCTTATCAGCACTGAACTCACCGTTGACTTCAATATCAAAAAATATACGTAGAGTGCTTCACCTTGCATTGGTTGATTGATTAGTGGCAAGCAACAGAGGTGGTCCTTAAGTTCTTGGAAGGCCTTGTCGCACTCTTTGTCCTAGTAGAAAGCCTTCTTCAAAAGAAAAGGCACTTATTTATGGCTTGGGATATAAACCTGCTTAACATTGCTACTCTCTCAGCAAGTCACTGTATTTCCCCTATGTTCCTCGGTGGTTGCATGTCGATTATGGCCTTCACCTTCTTGGGATTTTCTTCTATTCCTCTTTGGGACACCATGAACCCGAGGAACTTCCTAGCCAATACTCTGAAGGCACACTTACTGGGGTTGAGCTTCATCTTGTGCTTCCTCAAAGTTTGGAAAGTCTTACTCAAATCTGAGAGTTGTTGCTCAGCTTAGAGGCTCTTCATCAACATATCTTCTACATACACCTCAATGTTCCTCCCAATTTGGCTTTTAAACATCACATTGACAAGTCTCTAGTAAGTCACCCCCACATTCTTTAGCCTAAAGGGCATGACCCCATAGTAGTCGAGCCCTCGGTCAGTGATGATGGCTATTTTCTCTTTGTCAGACTCATGCAGCTTTATCTGGTTGTACCCTAAAAAGGTGTCCATGAAGCTACGGGTCTAGTGCCTGACCATCAAGTCTACCAGGGTGTCGATCATTGGGAACAGAAAGCTATCTTTTGGGTATGCTTTATTGAGGTCGGTGAAGTCGACACACATACATCACTTCCCGTTTGGTTTTCGGACTATAACTACGTTTGCTAACCAGCTAGGGTAGTTGACTTCCCTTATGAAGCGAGCATTCTACAATTTCTCCACTTAAGGTTGGGTTTACATGTAGCTGGTGTACAGTCAGTTTGGGGCCTATTCCCTGCATGTCATAATGTGTCCAGGTGAATACGTCCTAATTCTTGATGAAGAAGTTCTGAAGATGCCTCTTAAGCTCTTTCGATAGGTTTGACCCTACCCAAGTAATTCTATTTGGCTCATTGGAATTTTGGATGATGTCCTCAAGCTCCCCTCCTAGTTCTACCACCACTCGGGTCCTTTCATCTTGGACTTCTAGGCCATTGATCACCATAGTTTCCTTTAGGACCAACTCTCTTTTAAGCGATGCCATATAACACTCCTTGGCTGCCACCTGATCACCTCTAACTTCCCTAACTCCCCTCTCGGTTGGGAAGCCTATTAAGAGATGGTAGGTCGAGGTGACCGCCCTAAGTCGATTAAGTGCCAGGCTTCCCAGGATAGCGTTGTATGTAGAGGGATAGTCTACCACCCAGGTGGCTTGACGCCCCCCATCAAAGCAGTAATCGGAAAACTAAAACTAATATTTCTTAATAGGAGCAACTTGTTACCCATAAATCCAACCAAGGGTGTCTGAACGGGCTTAACCTTGTCTCGCCCGATGCCAATTTGATCAAAGGCCGAGAGGTAGAGAATATCCATTGAGCTACCAATATCAATAAGGATACAATGGATGATATTGTTTAAAATGACCAACATCACCATTACTGCATCGTCATTCGGCTGACTCACCCCCCGGGCGTCTTTTATAGAGAAGGTGATGGGGGGATGCTCTGCCTTTTAATGCTTAGTTAGCCTCTTTATCATCATCATTTATGGGTCTCTCTCCACACAAATTTGCCTCTTGTATGATTTTGTTGAGTTAGACTCTCCTCCCTTGGAAGACCCACCAGCTTTTACCCTTATCTCTCTTATTAGCCCTTCTGGCCTTCTTTCTTCCTAAGCAAGAGGATCCAGGTGGGCATCCTCGCATTTGATGGGATGTCACCTAGCGACGAATCACTGTAGCTACCCCTATTGAATAAGGGCTTCTATTTGATCCTTCAAGTTAAAGCATTCATTGGTGTGGTGGCCATGATCTCGGTGAAAATGATAGCATTTATTACGATTTCTATTCTTTGACGGGGCCCGAATCCTCTTTGGCCACTTGATGCTTGGGTCATCCTTGATATGCTTGAGGACCTACTTCACGAGTGCATTGAGCGGTGTGTAGTTATGAAACCTACTCGGGGGAGGTTGACTTGGGGCTTGACCCCGCAGTTGCTATTGTTGCCTTCCCTCTCCTGACCACCCCTTTCATCCCTCGATGCTTGCTGTTGTTCCCTCTTTCTCTTATAAGACTGTGAGCTAGGCCTAGAATCTCGCTCTCATCTGGCACTGAGGGTGTCCTTAACATTCATATGTCATTGTGCCTTCACCATGAGGTTGACTATATAGTATAAGGGATTCTTGGAGAGAGTGAAGAGGAACTTGAAGGGCAGCAGTCCTTCCATGAGAGTGGCCACAATCACCTTCTCCTCGGCATCATCCACTTACAACATCTCTTTACTGAACTGAGTCATATAATCCCTTAGGGACTCTCCCTCGATCTACTTGATGTTCAGCAAATAGGTGGACGGCTTCCGGTGTCTCTGGCCGCCAATGAAATAACTAACAAACTATTGGCTTAGCTCTGTGAATGTCGGAATGCTATTGGGCTTTAGCCAGCTAAACCATACTCTAGCAGAACCCTTAATCATCGTAGGGAGGCCCGACACATGATTTTGTCGGGGGCCACCTGTAGATTCATGTGAATCTTGTACGCTTCTAGATGATCAAGGGGATCTTTACCACCATCGAACATCTCCATTTGAGGTGGCTTAAACTTATCAAGAAGAGGTCTAGCCATTACCTCTAGGGTGAAGGATGGTCTATCCTTTGGATCAATTCATCGACTATGGCTGGGGTTTTTCCTTTGAGGGCCTTCTTCATGGTAGCCATATCCCTTCTCATATCCTCCATTCTTTCTTCCTAGAGATCTGGGGTACAGGTCCTTTTTCTAAGCAGGTTTACCTCCCAGAATTGATAGGCCATGCCACTCACCACCTCCTCTTTGCACTTCTGGTCACAGCTACTAGTTAGAGGGATGTAGGGTCTCGATCGTCCCATGTGGTGGTCGTCGGTCTCTCCTCAATGGCTTCACAACTCTTGCATGATTTCTTAATTCTGTTTCATTAGCAACTATACGTTTACCATCAGTCCTTAGATCTGTTGCTTTAAAAAAACCAACCTTAGAGTTTTTGGGTGCGTTCCATTGGAGGCGAAGGCTTCTCATTCATCAGGTCTGACACCCTCGTGTTGAGCTGCCATCGACATGGTTTTAACCATGCGGACCTTAGGTTCTTTGGGAATTGGTATGTACCATAGACGACATCAACTGATAGCATATCAGTTTGATGGGCTCCTTTATGCTGCTTTGATGGTCCCACAATCATCCCAGGTTCCTGGCAAAGCGGCCCTTGCATACAAGAAGTGAGAAAAGGTTAGGAAGGTAGGTGCAGGTAGGGTGTTGGTCTCTAGCTCTCCAATGGTTAAGTTAGATGTGGTAGGGGGAAGTAGAAGTAGAGCTCTCTCTTTCTAGGGTTTTTATTGTCTCTTACCTAAAGGATGAACCACTATGTATTTATAAGCTGGAGTGGTGGTGTATCAGAGGAGATTTTGCACATCGCTTCCCCCCATGTTCTTGGCTGTGTTTCTCCCTACTCTTTCTATTACTTTCTCATAATGTTAGACCTGCTGCAAAGAATATTCCCTTCTCATAACGGTTTTATGCTTATCTTTAAGTGGAGTAGTCAAGGTTGCCATGTTTCTATGTGTCGAGGAGTCTCAAGTGCCGGGTGCCTCGCGCCGATGGCTTTGGCATTTGGTGAGTTAGGGGCCAGGGGTTCCCAAGGGAATCTCATTCCTAAGGGAATCCCGAGTCCCGGACTGATCTTCTTAGGAACTCTGTGGGTTGGTTCTTCTAGGGTTGAGGCTATGCTAGTTTATCAGAGTTGGCTAGTAGGGGCCTTGGTATAATCTTCCCCATTAGTCATCAATAATGATATTGATAGACTATTCCATGCTAAAAGTTCTTTTGTTGAAGATGCTATAGGCATTGCTTCTAGATGAATATCCAAGGAAGATTCCCTCATTACTTGTGGAATCAAACTTGCCCAAATTTTTTCTATCTCTTAAGATATAGCAAGTGTTTCCAAAAATTCTGAAGTACTTCAAATTTGGCTAATAACCATTCCATAGTTCATATGATGTCTTTGAAGTAACCGACCTCAAGAACACTCTATTGCTTGTATAGCAAGAGGTGTTCACGGCCTCGGCCCGAAACCTTTTAGGTAGATCTTTACTAGAAAGCATGACGGTTGCCATGTCTTGTAAAGTCCTATTCTTCCTTTCAGCTACCCCATTTTGTTGGGGAGGTTTGGATGCAGAGAATTCATGTTTGATCCCACATTCATTACAAAAATTAGTAAATTTGTTATTTTCAAATTCACCTCCATGATCACTTCAAATTCTCTTAATTGAGTTCATTTTCCATTCAATCTAATGCAAAGGTTCTTGAACTCATCAAACGCTTTAGATTTCTCTCTCAAAAATGATACCCATGTGTATCTAGATAAATCATCTACCATGACCATAAGATACCTTTTGCTACCGTTTGCCACCAAGGCTTTTAATTCTAGTTGGTCTGCTAAATCCATATGGATTAGCTCTAGGGGTCTAGTGGTTCTTATATTAGTCAGCTTCTTATGTGATGCTCTTGTTTGTTTACCAAGTTGACAACCACTACATATTTGGTTTTTTTGTCTTCTTAGTTTGGGAATCCTAAGAATTAAGTTTTTTCTACTTAGTCTAGACAAATCCTTAAAATTCACATGCCCAAGTCTTTGATGATAATGGTTAATCTCATCTTTGTTGTGTGATGAGGCATGTATCAGGTCTACTACTCCCAAAGATATAACAATTATCACCAATGTGAATGCTTTTGGCAACAACTTCTTCTTTATCCTTTATGTAGCAACCATCCTTTGAGAAGCCAACATCATAGCCTAAATCACATAATTGACTTATGCTTAGTAGGTTATGTTTTAGGTCATCTACAAGTACATTTTTTAGAGTTGGAACTCTTGATATTTCAACTATACCTCTACCCATGATCTTGGCAGTGTTCCTATCTCCAAAAGCCACACTTCCATCCCTTCCAGGAATATAATGTGTGAATAGGGATTTATCTCCCATCATATGTCTTGAGCATCCATTATCAAGATATCATTGAGAGGTATTTGCCGCTTTAAGGGCGGTGTGGACTACAAGACACTTGAGCTCTCCTTTTTTAACCCATACTTGCTTTGTTTTCACATCGTTAGTTTGAGTCAATTTCTTTTTCTCCTTTAGACTTTCATTTTCAACTTTTAGAAAATAGGCTCTCTTTCTTAGATTGTTTAATTTTCTTTTATTCTCTTGAAAAAATTTTGTTTTAAGATCATTCATCCTTTTTCTACATTCTAATTTCATATGACCCATCAATCCACAATAATAGCATATGATTGGTGGATATCTAGAAGCAGAACCACGAGAGTTGTTTCTCCAGGAATTCTTTCTTCTTTCATTGTTCATGGGAGTTTTTCCCTTGAAAGAATAATTAGGCTTCCTACCATAGGACATCTTAGAATGTGAGGTTGAGGCTTAAGATGTATCTATAGACTTACTTCCCTTTCTAGGAAGTGTTTTCTCTATTGTTCCAAGACCTTGGCTTGCGAGAAGGTGTTTGACCCATTTGCTTCTTCTCAAGATTCTTAGGTGTTTGAGAAGTTGCCTTTATAGGTGAGAGGCCTTTTTCCTTCATAGGATTGTCCTCCACCCTGGGTCTTAGGCCTTTGTGGTTGAGACATATTTTGAAACTTCTTTTTCCCTTTTACAAAGAAATTTGTTTGGTCCTTATTGTGATTAGAAGTGTTTGCATTGTTATATCTAATGTCACTTCTATCGCCACTCTCCTTACCCATTGTTAACATCTTTTCAAATTTAGAGTTTCTTTGGGTAAGCATGGAAATTGACTTTCTCTTGTCTTCCTCAAGTTCTTTAATTTGCTTAAAATAGTCTAGATATTTCCTAGTCAAATTTGCACAAGTCATATTTAATCCTTTGTTTCTTTCTTTAAGATTGTTGACTTGGCTTTCAAGATCAAGTATGTCTTCATTTGCTTCCTCCTTTTCGGTTTCAAGAATCTTGATATTTTCCTCAAGTTCAATAGATCTAGAGTCATTTACATCATTTTTACTGAGTTTCTAGATTTAGAACTTTCTTAGCTAGGATTTCTTTTTCCTCAACGAGTTTTTTTCTTTTTATTTTTCTATTTTCTTTTTTCACATTGAGAATTAATCCTAGATTTTTAAGTCTCAAGTCCAAAGCATCAACTTATTGTTTTAGGACTTGGTTTTCTTCTTCTAAAGATGAACCCATAGAGTTTGACTCCAATTGTTTTATTGTTTCTTTAAGCTTGAGGTTCTCATCTAGAAGATTAGAATTACTCTCAAGTAACTTAACATCCCCAATGGGATCACTACTCTTTTCACTTACTTTATTAAGTAGTTATTTGTTTTCTTTCCTAAGTTGAGTGACAATTTTCTCTAATGAAGTGTTTTCTTCAAAGAGTTTATCAAAAGCCTCTTTAAGTTCACTTTCATCTTCTTCATTTTCTAGACTCATCATTTGAGGTTCCAGTGAAAGCAACAAATACAACAACACCTTTTGATGGTTCCTCATCATTACCTGATGATTCTTCTTGTTCTGAATCAATGGTGTTGTCATCCCAAGTAGCGGTCATTGCCTTCTTATGTTTTCCTTTAAATTTAGATTTTTTGTTGGTACATTCGGAGGCAAAGTGGCCATGTCTTTTGCTTTCATAGCAAACGACTTCATCTTTTGAGATTTCTTTTCTCCTTGATGAATCCTTGGTTCTTCTAGCTGGAAATTTTCTTCTAAAGCTTTTACCATTTTTCTTATAAAATTTTCTAAAGCTCTTAGTGATGAATGCCACTTCATCTTCAGAATTTTCTTCCGAACTAGATAGCTCTTCTACTTTAAGAGCAATACCATTCTTTTTGACATTTGATTTAAATGTCATTTTGAAGGTTTGTAGGGACCCTACAAGTTCTTCCACTATCAAGGTATTTATGTCTTTGCTTTCCTCAATAGCGGTTACTTTGGGTCTAAACCTTTTCGGGAGTGATCTAAGGATTTTCCTTCCTACCACCTCCGGTTTTAGTGGATCTCCAAGTCCCGCCTTGCATTCACAAGATCTTGAAGCTTAGTATAAAAGTCGATGAATTGTTCATCTCCTTCCATTCTAAGTTCTTCGAACTTAGTGGTAAGCATTTGAAATTTTAACTTCTTGACCACACTAGTTTCCTCATGGGTTACTTCTAGTAAGCCCCATGCATCTTTAGCCAAAATGAGTGAGCAAATATGCCAAAACTCATTTTGACTAGTGGCACAAAAAAATGGCATTCAATGCCTTGTAATTTGCAACATATGCCTTCTTTTGGGTTTCATCCCAATCATTTTCCAGTGTTGTCGGTCTTTTCCAACCTTGTTGGATGGACAGGTCCATGGCTTAAAGAAAAGTACTTATCCGTATTTTCTAATACGGGTAGTTATTCCCATTAAAGAATGGGGGTTTCGTGGTTGAGTAGGCTTCTTCTGGGTTGGCCATTTTGACTTATACTCTAAGAATTTTGGATCTTTCTACTCTGATTGTTAGACCGTATAAGAGCAATCTATGCTCTGATACCAATTGAAAGTCCGGTTTGATCCTAGAGGGGGGATGAATAAGATTTATAAAATTCTTTCGATTACCCCTTAAATTAATTTTCAATTAAGGTTCAATTGTTTCTTGAGAATCAATGTGCTTAACTTGTGAAATTAATATCTTTTAATTTCAAGTTAAGTGATATAGCAAGATGTAAGGATGTTCATTAGCAAGGAAATTATAATTACAATAAAGGAAGAACATGTGATGAATTATATGTATTTCAATGATAGAGAGAGAAGGGATAATTCACACACAATTAATCAGACATAACACAATGATTTTATAGTGGTTCGGCACTCGGCCTACGTCCACTTACAAAGCTCACCACCGAGCTACTAAATTTAATTTAGATTGAATACAATTACAATCAAGGTTAAAATTCTAAAATCTATCTACACTCGGTGTCTCTGGTGAGTGCTAAGTATATTCCCAGTGTCTCCAACGGGAATGGTCTACACCTCCAGTGTCTCCAACAGAGTTGCTAAGTCTACACTACCGGTGTCTCTGGTGGTAGTGTCAAGGTCTACTCCTGGTGTCTCCGGTGAGAGTGGTCTAACCTCCGGTGTCTCCGACAAAAATACTAAAGTCTATAAAATTAAAAAGCCAAATATAAATTACCCCAAGAGGTTGATATATTGTTTGAAGTTCCTTAAAGGTGGTTGTTCCTTGATGAGCTAGTAAGCCTTACTTTTCCACCAAGCTCATTTGCTTCTTTGCTTCTTGGAGTTTCTCACAAGGTTTTACTTTGGAGTAAACCCTTCTCCTTGTTTCCCTCTCTTGATCTTCAAGAATAGAGTGCTTGGGAAGCACTTGACGGCTCTTTAAATCTTAAATAAAGGTTCATAAATGAGAGCCTTGGTTATTGGGAGGATGAAATGCCTTAAGTTTTTTTCTCTTTGCACAACAGTCTCTCTCTATGTTCTTGTGTGTTAAAGAACTCAATGAGAGCTCTCATGTACTTATAGGGGACGAGCTAGATTGTGTGCCCTTGATTTGGCATAACCCCCAACGGTCAAATAATCCCCATCGCACAAACATTTTTATTTTTGAAATTCTGCAATGTCGGATCAATCCGGTTGTGTCGGATTGATCCGCTTAGATTGATCCAGCTCTGCTGGATTGATCTGGAGTCTCAGACAATATGTCTCAAGACAAGTCGGATTGACCCAGGGGCCATGTCGGATCAATCCGACAGCCCCTCGGAGAGATCCAGTAAGTGTGGATTGATCCGACACCCCCAGATCGATCCGTATCCCTATTTTGCTGCCATTTTGCCTTGAACATGTACCCAAACACTTTGGGACTTATGCAAGAGCTATGGATTGGTCCGTAGGGCTACATAAAGGTTGATAGGTCTCTTTAACCTATGTTTATCATTATGTTTACCTTCATATACATTTCTTGAGCTTGATGAAGTTTGAGTATTCAAGTCTTGGACTTTGGTAACATGGGAAAGGATCCATCCTTAATTTCAAGTGCTTGGAACTTGTCTTCAATGGGACCCAAGGACACTTGATGATTAAAAATATGACCAACATATGCACTATGCTTATGTCATGCATAATCTACCACTCCATGTATTTTAAACACTATGGAATTGACAATTTACATTAATAGTATGTGCGCCTCGGAAGGGGAGTCTTCAGGCCACCTCTTCATGCATTGTCAAGTTGTGAGTGCCCTTTGGTCCTATATGTTGGACATGATTTAAAGTACCGTGCAATACGTCTCAGTATCGCAAGGTGGGGAAACGAAATGGTACAGGTAATCGAAATCTCCCTGAAAATTCTATTGTATCGCAAGACATCTTGCACATATCACATGATACATTCGAATTTCCATGCCAAATAACCCTTTAAAAGCTCAAGAGACGCAAGACAACCCATCTTGCGCCTCGCTAGTGTCTCCCAAGCCTTATTACAAACTTCAAAAATCCTTTTTTTTGTGATTGTTAGTAGAATTAGCTTAGTAAATAAAAAAATAGGACTCCACTTGAGTCCATTTCAATTGAAAAGCTTTATTTGAACCGAATCGAAGGATAGAAGCAGAAACCCCAAATTTTGTAAAAAACTTCAGTAAGTTCTTTACATTTACTCCAATCCTTCAAGATTTGTTATATGTCATGCATATATGATAGATCCATAGATTCATGGAATTAAAATTAATTTTTCAGAAATTAAATTTATTTAGTTATTCGAAAAAAATTTAAAAAAATTAAAAAATATATCAAATGGGCATTGTTTGATCTAATTTTTTTATATGACATATTACAGCCCATTTTGCACATACTATGTCAATTTGATAGATTTTTTAAATGAAAATATTTTTTGTATTTATTTAATAATTAAAAAATAAAAAAAATTCTAAAAGATGCCAAAAATTTTGAAAAACTAAAAGAAGCATATTAGAACATATTGAAACATATTGTGTGTGTTTCTCTTAATTCTATTATGTTTTCTGTGTTTTTTAATTTTTCTTATAATTTTTATAAAAATTTTAAAAAATCAGAAAATTACATTAAACATGTAGAACATTTTGAAACATATTGTGCATGTTTCTCTATGTTCTATTTAGCTACATATGTTATATTTTATTTCTATTTAGTTGGATAATTGCCGTTTACTTGAATAGCGGTTTCAACATCAATAACAACAACAATTTCAACAATATCATGAGAGGGATAGCCATGATGATTATCAGTCACCCCGAAACTCTATGTAGTATTGATGAGAATTGAACTAGTTGGCAGCAGTCTTGGCACTGGTACTATTCTCTATCTCATTGTATTATATTTCTCCAGTTTCACTGTTGTAGTTGTACTTTTGTAATACTTTGCATTATCAATGAATGAGAATGGCATTATTATTCGAATTATACATTTGTATAATTATTAATGTTTTATGTCTACGGATATGTACATTTATTGTGCAATGTGTGTGTTATTTATTAACCTCTAACACTTAAAATTCTAGACATGCATGACATGTCACGAGGGTAACGATTCCCAACTATTGATACCCAAGTGTGTGTAATGAAATGTAATTAAGTGTTTAATAATACTTATTATAACATTTCCTAAAATTTCATTCAAAAATTCCAAGGCTTACATAATACTTACATAGATTCCACAGGCATCAACGTATGTCATGAGTGTGATGGTTCTCCCAACCATAGTTTTAAAACTTGGCCGATCCGGGTTCGGATCGGGATCGGCTAGATCGGATCGGGATCGGCCTGGTCCGATCCCGAATCCTGGGTCAGATCGGGTTTAGCAGCGGATCAGCCCTGGATCGGCGGATCAAATTGGGTGGATCGGCTCTTGATCGGACGGATCGGCCGATCCCGGATCGGGATGGGCCGATCCGAGCCAAATTTTCAAATTTTTTCCAATAATCTTGGATCGTCTGATCCTTTCAAGGATCAGCCGATCCAGACATGTATCGGATCAGAATCAACCCTATTCGATCCCAATATTTTGATCTATGCTCCCAACCATCATAGATGGTTGTTTCCTATATTTAATGATTCTTAAGTGTGTATTAGTGTTTATTCTATCAAATCCTAAAGTTTCATAACAAAATTCCTTCATTTGATTAGTGTTTCCCCTGTTTCTCACTGTCTCCCGATTTCTTCTGCCATCACCTCGCAATAAGCAGCGATATGCGAGACGTCTCCGTCTCCTGAAGCCGTGATATAGGACGCAATATCGATACTTTAAACTTTGATGCTGGATAGATTTGGAGTTGCATGGATGCACCACTTCTCATTGAAGACCACCCTTAATAGTTGGTCCTCTCAATTCTTCAAAGACACTAATCAGTTGGGTTCCACAATTTGGAGATTGATCCCACCAGCAATCTATTGGATCATATGGGAGGAGCACAAACAGTGAATTTTTTAAGGAGCTTTTAATCCTCCATGCAAGCTTGTGGATTCTATGCTCTCAAGGATCTTTGCATGGTTGTCACCGTCTGTGCTTGGCCTGCCCCCATTTAGATCATGGATATTTGACTAGGATGACTACATTTTTTAGCACTAATTGGCTACTGTTTTCCATTTTTGAAGTTGTGTCTTGTCTCTTTGTTCTTGCCTCTTCCTCATTTAATACAATTTTTACCTTACCTCTTCAAAAAAAAGAACCTTACCCTTTAACCCACCCCTATTCCTTGTAGTTCATTCCTATATTCTTTACATTCCTAGGCTGTCCTACATCAATTTTGTGTCAAAGCTAGGTTCCTGCAACAATTTGGTATCAGAACTAGGTTTCTGCATCAAGTTCTTTCTCGTAACAAGACAAGAAAGAAAGAAATAGAAAATGAGTCAAGACGCAAGCAAATAGTCATGTGTTGTATAGAAATTGTTTACAAAATGGGGTGTACTAGTTACCAAGGTTGTTTACAATAGCAAATATACAAATATTTCTCAGCAATTATAAAGGCATGATACAAGGCTCAGAGACTACAAGAAAACATAAAAGGGAAAGATTAGAAACCCCAGTGAGAAAGAGGGAATGTATAAAAAGAGCAGTACTAATGATATACAAACAAAGAAAATCACTAGGGCTGTAAATGGACAAAATACGGACTGGATATAGGCATATTTGTATTCGTATATGTTTACTTAAATCAGAGATCAGGTACAAATCCGGATATCTTGTGAACATTTAAAAATAAAATCCATATTCGTGTTCGTTTACTTAATCAAAAAAATCAAATATGAATCCGGATATCCAATTATACTTTTTGCAACAAAATTCTTGTTTTGAGTGGTAACACAAATATTTTGGGGCTATAAACACAGGATGAGGGAAAAAAGAGGAGAGGGATACGACTGTTAGTAAGGCAAGAAGTAGAGCAGCGACCAGAACACCCTAGAGAAGAAAAGAAGAATATGATGTTAAAGAGTTTTGTGTCGCTGATTCAATAATGGAGGTGAAGACAATGATGATGACGATAAAGATTACAAAGTCAATAAGGCCTAGGAACTATAGAGATGGAAGATGATCGATGGAGTTCAAATTAGAGAAGGGGAGCTTACTAGCAAGGTTTCAGCTTTCTTTCATACGAAATGGGAATGAGTTCGGGTTAAGGTATTCACCTATTGCATTCTATGTATAATGGCCTAGAGTATTACAATATAAATGTTGGTCTATAATCATGATATATATATATAGATAAACTCAAACAGATATTTATCCAGAGTGGATCAGTGTATATCTGTTTTGGTTTGTTTATAATCGGATTTTTTTCTAACAAAACAACTTTTAAATCGAAGCGGATACACATGGATCCATATTCACTTTAAACAGACCGAATACGGATCGGATATGGAATTATATCCAGATCATTACACCTGCAAAATTCACTCCCTATGCACACAGAAAATACGTATTGTAAACCCTATTATGCCCACAAAAAATAGAACAAAACGATATTGAAACCAGGTAAAATCTGAGATTATGCAAGATATAAAGTACCTCATATAAGCAGAGATAATTTGTCAATTCTTTAATGAGAAACAAAAAATGGTGAAGCCGGCCCCATGCCTGGCCCACAAAAACATTTGCCTGCAAAAAAATAAGACAAAGCACATATAAATAAAGTATGTAAGATTTACACACCAAATGTTGACAACAGATCTGACAGAGATTTGAGTACAAAAGAAATGAAACTTACAAATAGAGCATCACGCCAAGTCCCATTGAAAGAAGTTCATTCATTGTCTATGAATGTCAACCCCTGCTGCCACCTGACAACCCACTTAAGATGAGAAATGACAGGAGGTTATTGTCAACCTCAGCAGCCATCAGAAGACCCACTTAAGGTGAAATATGAAATGAGGTTACCATTTGGGTTGTACATTTACTCCGAGGACTGTTGTTTGAGCTTCGAAGGCTCACTAGTGTACTCAATTGGATTAACACACTGTAGAAACAAACCTTGCTTGAAAATGCCCTCCGATATTAAAATAGCTTCTTTCGAAAATCCTGAATTACACAACCCCTGAACCAATGTAGTATATGCGGTTTCGTCCAATACCACACCTGTTTGGGATATTTGATCACATACGTTAAAAGCCTGTTTCATCTTCCCATCTTTGCAGAATCCCCATGTCAAGGTATTATAAGTGACAGCATCAGGAATAATGCCATTCTCTACCATCTCACCTAGAAGCTTAGCAGCTTGTCTCATGTCACCCATTTTACAATACCCATCAATCATGGCAGTGTAAGTAACCTTATTTGGAGCTATGCCAAATGCAAACATTTCCTGAAAAACAATGCATGCTTTGTCCATTTTACCTAGCTTACAATAACCACTGATTAATGCAGTGTAACAGAAAACTTCCGGTATCAAGCACTCCCGTCTCATTTCATCAAGAAGGTTCTTTGCCTCCTCAACATGGCCAACACCACACATGCCATGTATTAATGAAGAGTATGTCACAACAGTTGGTGTGATGCCCTTACTCTTCATTTCATCACGAAGCCTGAAGGCCTCCAACATATTTCCACTTCTACAGTATCCTCCGATGAGGGTATTATACACAACAGAATTCAAATCCAACTTCTGTGATACCAACTCATTAAAGAGATTTCGCCCCTCTTCAACTTTATTTGCTTTGAAATACCCATCTATCATAGTGCTATACATTGAAAGATCGGGCACCAAACCATCTCCTTTGTAATCATTCCAAAGCCCAACAGCTTCCTCCATTTTTCCCATATCACATAGCCCCAGTAGCAGTGCACTGTAAGTGAAAATATCCGGTTTAAGTCCTTGCTTAACCATGTCTTCCCTCAGCTTAAACCCTTCTTCCACCTTCCCCTCCTTGCAACATCCTAAAATGAGTGTGTTGTACGTGATCCTATCAAGTGCCAGCCCTCTCTCAAGCATCTCCCTCAGAAGCCTAACTGCCTCTTGCATATTACCTGACTCGCATAGTCCATGAATTAAAGCATTTGAGGTTACTGTATTGGCTGCAAAACCTTTCTCCAATAGCTTAAACCAAAATTCAATTGCCACAGAATGATTCCCCCCTCTACAAAGCCCATTGATCAACATTGTTAGAACTGCATCGTTAGGCCTTAAATTCCTCAACATCATCTCCCTAAAGAGACGAACTGCGGAATCCAACCTAGATTTCGTACATAGCCAATGGATAATTGAATTAAAGGTATGTGGATCAATAGAAACCCCTCTAGATAACATCTCCTCCAAAAGATACTCAGCCTGTTCCATCTGACCCACCTTGCCCAAACCTCTAATGAGTAACTTATAAGTAACTGTATTTGGACTGATCCCCTTGGACACCATCTCATCCCTTATCTTTGAAGCCTTCCCAATATTTCCCATTTTACAGAACCCATCAATCAGTGAGTTATAAACAATGTCATTCGGGACAATCCCCTTATCTGACATTTCCTTCAAAACACATTTTCCATCATCAAATTTCTCCAATTTTATCAAACCATTTATAAGAACACTGTAAGTAATAAGACTAGGGTTCACACCATTCTTAACCATTTCATCCTTGAACCTAAAGGCCTCATCTATATCCCCTTTCTTGCAAAGCCCATGAATAAGAGCATTGTAAGTAACAAGGTTGGGAGAAGTTCCCAAGTCCTCCATTTTCAAAAACAACTGTGTAGCTTCTTCAATCTTCCCTCCCTTGCAGAATGCATTAATTACAGTACTAAATGAGTATACATCAGGGGAAACACCTCGACACATTATCCCAAAGACCTCATAAGCCCTTCCAAGCTCATTTGCCTTGGTAAGCAAATCCAACAGGAAATTACAAGTCCTCAAAGATGGAAACAGGCCCCTAGCTGTCAACAACCGAAACACATCGAAAGCAAACCCCAAACCCACAATTTTAAACTGAGTACAGTAAACATGAATCAATAAATCAAATGCCGAAGCCGCCACAGGTCCCGAATTTGAATCCACCACAGCCCGGGCAATCTCCAGATGCCTGTATTTTGTATTCTCAAACAAAGCAGGCACCTTCCCATCAATCAAACGGATCAAAAGCAATCGAGCAGGTGGAATAATGTTCGAATCGATGAGCAGACGAATGAGATGACAATAGGATCTAGCTGTGAATTGAAAACCAACCGATTCTGATGCAAAATAGAAGAACTTCAATGCGGTTTTTGGATTCACAGATGAACGAATGTCAAGGAATATACAATCAAAATGGTGGGGAGATAAATGAGAAAGAACTTCTCTACACTTCGGTGCGTCGATAGACGGATTGGAAAGAGTGGAGATTACCTTCTTTACAACGCTTTGATCGTATGGAGGTTGTTGTTGTGGTGGTGGTGGTGGTGGCGGCGGCGGCGGTGGTGGTGGATGCAGCTGATGATGATGATGAGCGATAGAGGTGGCGCTGGATAAAGAGCAGGTGAATGAGAAGGAGAGAAGCGTGCGTCTGGTTTCAGTGGCAGTAGCGATTCTTCTCAAATCCATAGGAGAGATGGAAAGAGAGTTTGAATTTTCCCTTCAATTATTGAGAGAAGGGGGTTTGGGAGGTGGTGGCCGCGGTGGTGCCATGAGAGGGAGAGGAGTTAAGAGTGGCCACGCAGAGAAGAAATATCAAGGGGTGGCAGTCATAGTCACAGTTTACAGGTTGAAGCTCGTGGCCTAGCCTCTGCCGCAAACGGGCCGCAGGGAAAACGAATTTGAGGAGGGTTTCAAGGTTGAGCTGCTTCACAATAGGGCTGTCAAAGGACCGAACCAAAGTCATTCCCAACCGGTTTAGCATGATCGAACCACTGATCAAGTCCAACCGATCCCAAATGGGCCTAAAACTCAAGGCCCAATCATGATAAAAAGAACCTAGTTCTAGCACAAAAGGATAAACCAAAAAGACTTATCGGAAAAAGGAAAAGAAAAAGAAAAATAGAGGATAAAAAATTCATTTTAAGGGTGAGGAACCTCCACCAATACCTAATGCTCCATTTTGGTTAATTATTTTTTCTTTCTCCACATTATATTGCATTTGCATATATTTATAAGAACATTAATTAACCTAATTTTCTTGTTAGTTCACACCCAACAAACATTCCTTACTATCATAACCTAATCAAATCATATATAATAGTAAACCAAAACTCTATTCAAATAAACAGTACTTTCCTAAACTACCAAATACCCCCTAATAGCAATTATTCAAATGGAAACCCTAGGTTTCCTTAGATTTATATCACTCCCCCATCTGTGTTTTAAACCTTGCCCTCAAGGATAAACAACAACAAATAATATTCTCAATCCTTGTAATCATCCACACAACACCAATCCTATCGGACAGTACTTTCATCAATTTAATAAAAAATAATTTGTTTTTTTTTTAACAATGGTGACCCTTTTGCATCTTTCGTTACAATGCCAACAAAGTATGTGTTGTTCTTTCATTAAGTTCTCGTGTAAGTCATTTGACACATATTTTTTCTTATTGTATTACCATTTGATGATCGTGTGTAATACCCCGTAATTACATTAGGTAAAAATATAATTAAACACATATAAGCATAAAAATGTTTTTAAACATATTTTGGAAAGCCTATAATGGTGATTAGAACTCAGTATAATGAATTAAAATGAATGAGACAAAAATATGTCAAGAACTTATCAAGTTATAAAGTTATCTCAATAGTATATTTAAGATAACTTTGTAAGAAAACCTGTATCAATCCCGAAATAATTAGAAAGCAAACCATACACCATTAGAAAGATAAAGGAGTCTACTTTCCAACACAACAAACGGTAAGTAAATCAGGGTTTTTTTACAAAATGTTATGCTTGTTTTCCCACAAGGGTTTGTGTTGAAAAAATATGGAAATCCCAAGGGCTCGAGATAAGGGGTCCCCCAAACGCTCGTGGTCCCATTTCTTGAAACTTATTTTTGGGGCTACGCATGCTGAGTGCTCGTACCCCCACGCGAGGCGGTGGGTGACCCCGAGCGCAAGCGCCCCCACATAAGGGCTTGTGATGGGTTACTGTGAGGACTCATTAATCAAAGCAAGGGCTCGCAGGTAAGAAACATGGAATGTGTGTGTGTGTGTGCATGCACATGCAAATTTTGAGGGCCATTTTCCTCAAGAGTAAAACTAATCAAGGTGTGTATATAACCTCATTTTGGCCCAAAACATATATGTTAAAGTATCATATATAAGGAGATATAGGAGAGAATTAGGACAGAGGAGAAATTGATCTCCTAAGCCAAAGGTAAGTCCAATCTTCTTATATATAGGCTTATTGGGTTCAAGTTTTAAAAAATCCGACTTTAGATTCATAATCTAGAGTATTTTTTCATATAATCTATATAAAATTTTTAGAGATTGAGGATTTATAGCAAATTCAATTTATAGCTTTTATGGAATAAAAGTTGAATTGTAAGTACTTTTGCAAACTAATATCATTTCCTTTTATTATTTATGTAGATCTTTGTGAATTGATAAAGAATTTCACAGTTTAAAATATTTTATTTAGAAACCATGAGAGTTTTGTTCTAAATTGATGAGCCTTTGATTGTTAGTGATTCACATGCAAGTTGAGTACTACTTCTATCATCTATGATCAGTTCATTTGATAAAATTGTTGTTATCTATTGAAATCTCATGTGAATTACCATGAATTGAATATATGTATGTTTTTTATCTCATGATTCTCTCTATTGATAGATTCATGAAGTTTTCCTTTGAAATCCACATGTTAGATATGTAATTAACATAGATCTAAGCTTGAATTACTAAGAATCTCTATGAAATTAACTATTATGGAATATGATATGATTAATCTAAATGAATTCTATTGAAATGCATAAGAAATTGTAAATTCCCTTATACTAACATGAAATTAAGCATGAAAGAATGTTTTTGACTAAAATTAAGTATAATTGAAACTTTGATTCCAAATATGGAGTATGATATATGAACCAATGATTGGAAATTTCGATTTCTTTGAACAAATCATATATCTAATGTAATGAAAGATCATAAAGACTATGAATTCTAGAAAATTCTTTTAAGTATTGAATCACATGTGAGTTATATGAAAGAATTATGAACCATTGAATTTGGAATGTGAATGTACTATGATCTAAACTTGTTGAACCTTGAAATTTCCTTTTGCATGTCAAGAGAGGCTCTTTATTGATTATTGATATACCATAAAGAAGAAAATACAAAGAGAACAATATTTTGTTTTCTTTATTTTAATTTTTATTTGTTTTGCTTCTTTGATTTGATTTTTCAAGGAGGAACTAATTATCATTGTCATCATTGTGCTCTCTCATTGTTTGTGCAGGCTTGAGAGAACGCAAGTCGTTGAATCTTGGAATGGTCGCCGGATACAAGATTTTACTACACCAGAGAATCTAAGGGTGGCGAATACCGTTTAAAGTCAGCATCTATGAATGCACATTGACTTAATCTGAAACCAATAAACTTTTCTAACTCTACTCTAATTTCAGTTTTATATATTCTTTTGGTGGTTTGTATAAAGTTACATGATTATTAATTATCGCATAAATTGTATACTGTTTTAAGATTGATATTGTCTCAATTTTATAATTTTTTAGTTGTGCATAAAACCATAATAACAAGAGTGCCCGGCCCTACATATGGGCAGACCTTAGGCATTTGTTAAGAGGGTGCACCAAATCCTGAGAGTGTCCTATCGTACTTTTTAAAGCATTAGTTTACTAGTTTAAATTGTCTACTACAACTTAAAGTGTGGCATTGTGTGCAGTATGACATGTACTCCAAAAAAGTGGAATTATGTTTTTGGTAATGGAAATCACCCTCCAATCTGCACCCGATTTCGTTGGCAACCTCTTACTACTAATAATATTTGATAAAGCATCTTTTACACCCAATTTGCCTGTCCTATGTCCCTACTCCACAGGCTGACATGTGATTTTTTTTATTTTTTTTAATTTGGTCTCCTTTTAGGTATTACTTTTTCATTTTAACCCTATAAAGTATAAACCCCTTCTTTCGGGTACCTACATTTTCGCTTGAAAACCATTTTAAAGGTTTTAACCCTATACACCCTTCTCTTAACCCTTTGTTTGTGGGGACATGGGGACAGAAAAATTGGGTGTAGAAGATCATTTTCCTATTTGGCATGACCTTCTGCTCAGATAACGATCATCCTTATATCGCATCGCATCGCATCGCCAACACCACAGCAACTAAGTCCATCTCTGCCATGACCATAGTTTGTAGCGACACAGAAGGTTAACTAAATATTGTAACGGACCCATCAATGATGAAGATTTCCAAAAGAGAAGCTTAAATATCTACTCCAACTAGGCCGGAGATGATCATCTCACTCAAGCTATATGACTTTTCCCCAAGGCAAAGAGAATACACGTAAAATTCATCTACATAGCCTAGCTAGCCTCCCAGAATGCAATATATATATATATCCTTGGAACTTCTCCATTTTTAGGTCGTTCAAGGCAGGATGAGAAAAAGAGGAAACAAATGATAACATAAGAAACAAGTTACATATATAAATGATACAATTGGATGAAAACACAGCATCATGCAAGAAGAAATCTTGGGTACCATATTATTTTTTCTTACAATTAATTACTATTATATTTTTCTTTTATATGAAAGAATCTCTAAAGCGTATCACATTATCAGACTGTTGCGAAGTCGACCGTCTTCTTTCCGTCGTGGGCTTTCCTGAAGAAGTGCTTAGTATGGTCTGAGTACAGTACTTGTTTATACACCGGTTTCTCTCCGCTCGCTATCACTTCTGGTAAAGGACCGATCATGTCTTGGGGTCTTGGGTTGACAAAGATGGGAACTGAGACTCGGTTCCTGCTTCGATTGGCAATGACATGGTGCTCCACGCTCCTGTAACGCCCATTGCTCAAAATTTGTAGTGCATCTCCGACGTTGATGACAAGTGATCCACTGATAGGTGGGACATGGATCCAGCTATCGCCATTCCCTCGCACGTAAAGACCACCGATGTCATCTTGAAGGAGGATTGTGAGTGTTGACACGTCTGAGTGGCGGCCAACTCCTATTGTGAGATCTGGGTTGGGACAAATTGGATAGTAGTTCATGTTAATCCGCTTTGAACCCATTAACAGTAATTCTTTTCTTTCATCGATCTCCTTCACGTTTAGCCTCTTCATTAGAGCCTCTTGTAGCCTCCTAACGAGGGGTTTGGATTTGTCCATGAAATCTAGTGCTTCATCCCTGATCGCACCACATACAATAAACAAAGAATTTCAATAAGAATAAGAGAGAGAGAGAGAGAGAGTACTGGAAAGGAAAAGCTTATAGGACATACTTGCACTCTTTAGGCCAGTAAGCAGAAGCCTCATCATCTGATGTGTAAAAGAGGCTGAGGTAATCCTTCCATTCCAGAGCTCTTTCTGCTTGAGGGATGAAGCTCGTCCCGTGGCGAACATTGTTGGTTGGGGATTTCTCCTTTGTGTATTTCAACTTCTCAACAGCCGGCAACCCAAAGAATCGGTGTGTAGCTTTCTTGGCATTCTCCAGAACCTCAACAGGAACCCCATGGTTGATAACCTGAAAGAAGCCCCACTTCTCCCTGCATCACATATTGAATCAGCCACCTTAGGATCGTTCCATTCCGCCATGTCAATGACGGGAATAGACTCTTCGATGGTGACGTTGTGGACGTCCATCCTCTCCTCCACAGGTTGGATGTACTGCTTAGGAACATTCGCTAGGCCGTTCTCTGCGAGACCCTTCACACCGTTTCCTTTCTTGACGATGAACTCGATAAGGTCCGACGAGTCCGAAATGGATGGAGCCATTGTACTGTTATGTGTTATGTTATGGCTAAAGGGTGCTTGGAAGAGAAAGGAACTTAGGGTGACTCGGTGAAGCTAGGTATTGGTGTTGGTAGTATAGATCTGCAATGTGCATCACATGCCTTGCAAAGCTTTTTATATGAAGAAAACACAGAGGATTAGGAAGTTTCGGGGATGAGGGTGGGGGTTGGGCGGGGGGAGGAGAGGGGTGCTCGCCCCTCTTTTGACCAACCCGGTAGATTCTCACTATACCACCAACACTTCACAAACAAATAAAAAAATAAATTCAGGTGTCCAGGAGGGTGTTTTCAATACGAGGATGCCATTGTCACGTGCTGAAAAAGGTGAAGGGGCCTCAACTACTTCTGCTTAGGACTAAATTATTCATTCAACAACTATGTTAAGTCCCCCTATAAGAAGATTAATTTAAAGAAAAATTAGTAGTACCACCAAGGAATGTTGATTGGAGAATGATTGTCTGTGTTGACACAGGCCTATGTAGGCGTGTCATTGACTGACACATGATGTGTTTTGAATTTGGTGTCTCTTTTATTACACCTGAACGCTTTTGAACCCTAAACACCATATGTGTCAGCTCATAAGTCACCAAAACACTGCAGGCACATCATCATTACAGAAGATTTTCTTCCATATTTGATTGAAAGGAGTCTCAAAATTTCAATTTCGAAAGCTGTTGAATTAATGGACTTTACCCTTTGATAAATGATAATAATGCGCAGGGCAGCGCAGGCATGAAGAATTGTGTCAGGTTCGTGTAACCAATATATTTTAAGTCATCCAAAACTTGACCCCCAAATTGCACGGTTCGTGGGCCACATGTACATTAATGGAGAGATAAGGTCCATTGACAATGTACGTTAATCTAGGTACTGAATTCCAAATGGGATTTTATCACTTGGGTGTAAATTGTGGATTGTTGTCTTGTAAATTATGACAAATTTTCTTTACCAAATAATAATAATGATAGTAATTGTAATAAATTATGACACATTTCATGTGAAACTCTCTCTCTCTCTCTCTCTCAAGCAAGGGTTATTGGCAATTTGGTACTATTTCCGTCTAGGTTTGGATTTCAACAACGGAAACTGACAAAAAAAATGTCTACAACAATCCTTAAACCAAATTGATACATTATGTGTGTAATACTAAGTTTCGTATTGTTTTTTATGGAACGTTGAAATTCAAAGTATTTATATTACTTAACTTTTTGAGGGTTGGTTTATTATTTTATATGGAGGACAATCACTCCAAATATCTTGAAAGAGACTTGTTAATTACTATTGTTAATGATAAACATTTGATTTTCTAATTGTTGTACGACTTGTAAAACAAGAATACATAATAGAAATATGAAGCTTTTATTAAAAAATATAGTATGGATACAAGAACGTATGAATTCTCTCTTTTCTTTTCTTTACAATTCTCTCAATTTTACGTAACCTTAGCATTGGCTTTGAATCCGTGATCTTGTGTCTTCTCCATGCATAGAGTTTCGTAGAGGTGTGATAGACATGCTTGAGCTTGCAGAAGATTGGTTTAACTTGAAGAAGTAACCTTGTGAGGAAGATCAAACTGTTTGGTTATTGAGAGAGGGAGAGAACACTACAGTCGCTTGAGTATGCCAAAATCGCGAAGAGCCAAAAATATCTATGCTTCTATGTTTGTCTAATCGTGTGAAATAGTAGGGTTTATATAGAGATTGTTGTTAGTTTCCTTCTAGGACCTTGTTACTTGTTTAATGCCTTGTTTGTAGCTTGCACTTCATGTTTGTGTAGGAGACTTGATGATGTGGCAAGGCTTGATTAGTTGTAAAAGAGTTTTGGATGCTCATAGAACTCTTTTGTTGTGAAGAATCCAATTTCATCTCTACCTGATCCCTTGATATAGATAAGATTTTATAGATAAAATAGAGTTGTATTTGAAGTAGGTTTCCTCTTTAGAGTGTTTTTACACACTTTTCGAGATATATATGGATAAAAGAGTCTTGTGTATGTGGAACCCTTTCCATTAGCTTTCTAGGTATTTTTGGAGTGCTAAATCACTACTTTGCAATTTCTCGAGATTCAATTCGTGCCATTTAAAATAACAATTTTGTGATTCTAGAAAGATTCATCGTGATGCATCTGCCTTCGTGAAGCATTATTCATCCATCGTGAAGAAGGCTCTTCATGATTCTATTATTTTATATGAGGTATATTGATATACCTTTGGAAATGTAACTATATGTCCTTTATGGGCCACGTGTTCTTTGTGAGATCTCATCCTTCGCGAGCTACATACCATCGTGATGGCCTTTTATGCATTGTTTTGCGAAACATTGTTCACCTTCATGATAGAGATAAATTTGTAATTTCATAAATTTTTACGTGCCAACAATGGGTTTTTGAATTTAATGCCCTTTTTTGTGTACCTATTTTTTGAATTGAGAACTTTTTTAACACTTGATACCCCATACAGACCACATGTCAGCCTATAATGTGATCAAAGAATCATGAATGCTTTTTTATCATAGAACATTTGTTCGTTCCACAACTTAAATTAGATTAGCAATGAGAAGGCATGTTGAGAGATGACCATCCACCTATTGAGTTGTATATCCATTACGTTTTGTACATCCCTCACATTTTGTAATCCCCATAAAATATTAAATATATAAACATCTTTTTGGCCTATGTCTCAATCTATCTATCTTTCCAATGTTTTTCTTACTTTACATTATTCATAATTGCCAATTTCATGACAAAAAGGGGGAGAGAAAATGGCATGGATAAAGGAGGAGAGAAAGAGAGAAAGAAAAGAGAGGGGGAGAGAAAATGCTATATGAGCATTCATATAGGGGGGAAGAGAAATGCATACATATGCATTTGAGGGGAAGAGCTGATTAAGAAAATTAGATGAGCTAACAAATGCACATTTGAAATCTTTAAAGTAAAGGAGTGCTAAAATATCTTCAAATTTGAAATCATAAATCTCAAAATTTTCTCTAATG
>JAOXJP010000015.1:3733536-3745847 GCA_025762735.1 Platanus orientalis | reverse complement strand
GAGATAAAGAGGGTTGTATCTAAGAGATTGGAAAAGACCATGCCTTGCTATTTCATAGTTTTCCCTTTGATTTCGTAGTTTTTATTTTTTTGCTTCTACACACCAAAGTGACCATCGTAGTTGTTCATTTGTAGACCCCCGTCACTATGCAGAGCAATGGAAGATTATTAGTGTAACCCCTGGAGGTGTTCATTGAATTAAATTATTGCACAAGAGAGCTCAACAAATCCACTTTAATGGCAGTGGAGTACCACGAAAGGCACCAACAAACTTATAATTTCAGGTTCAAGTTTTGATCAGATCTATGGGTATGTAATTTCCATTGGTTTGCAACTACTTCATCCATGTATGTTTTATAATTTATTTGGTTAATTTTACATGCTTGTGTTTCTGTCCAATACCATGATTAAAATATTAAGAGATGTGTTGTTTATTATAATTATAATTATGGTTGAGCTACTTGAGAATTAGGCAAATGGTTTTTTATTGTTTGTAACCCATATATTTTTGTAAATGTGTAACGTTAAATTTACTACAAAATTATTTATCAACTGTCGCAATCAAATATAAGGGGAAGGAAGCCCAAGGAAAACATCTCCACAGGCCACTAGAATGGTAAATTATACCATTAAATTGGACATGTGAATAATGATACCATACTTAGCTAGTCCTAGAAATTTTTTTAGGACATATTTTTTATATCTAGTAGCTGTATTGAATCCATTTATATCAAATTTTGACCAATTAGCTTTAAGATCTTATTCATCACATTTCTTCGGATGGTTGGATAAAATAAATCCCAAGAAAATGATTATTATTTATCAAGTTGGTAACTTTAAGGTTTGTCAAAATAAATACACTACATAATGTTGTGTGATTGTCAATCTAACCCTGAGAATAATTGTGATAGATATATATGTACACACATGTACAAACACACACACATAGAGAGAGAGAGAGAGAGAGAGAGAGAGAGAGAGAGAGAGTGACGAGGATATGATAGCTATTGCAGGTCCCACATGTGTGCCTAAAGTGTGGTAAATTTGGCTGAGCAACAAGTGTAATCGTGGGAGTCATTTAAGAGTCCTTTTTTTTGTTTTACAGATTTTATTGTGAGAATTATCTTTAAACATTATATTCATCTTATCTTTTAGTTATTAGATAATGTTAGGAGTCCTTCTTTAAGTAGGATTGTTTGTCTCAACAACATTGGTTATTTGAATCATGTAGGAGTCTTTAATTATAGTTAAAGTCAAATTAATGAGTCATATGTAAATTAGAAATTAAAGTTGGAGTTGATATGTAATTAGAGAAGTCCAAGTTGGAGTCATTTATAGATCTATGTAAGGGTTATATAAACGCAACGATAGTACCTATGAAAGGATGGATTATTTGAAATAAAACAAAGATTTTTTTAGCAATCAATTATGCATTTGCTGCCATTAAAACCTGTAGTGGTTTCCTTGCATGATACCTAAGGTTTAAGCATGCTAGGTGGAGGCCTAGATCCCTTGGTTTTGGTGAGTTTTCTATGCAAAAACAGATCTCTATCCCTTTCTATTTTCTCTCTTTTTTTGTTTATGGTGGTAAGTTTGATTCAAGAATTGAAAGCTAGGTGGTATTTTGCTGAAACTTGAACCATCAAGTTGTTGTTTTATTAAATCACCATTAAAGCCTATTCAAGAAACATATCAAGAAGGTTCTGAAATAATCTCTAAGAATTGTAACCACCCCAACCTTCTTCCCCTTTACTGTTTTAACCTTTAGAAGTCAAGAACTTAAAATAGACCCTAAGGTACCTGTAGGACCACTCTATTTCAAGTCTAAATCTAAAACCCACCTATTTTATCACTTGCAGTAGCCCCCAACCTACCTTTATACTTTGTTATGAAATAGTGGATCATAACCAAATGATTTGATTATTGGGTGGATCTTTAGAGCATTTCCTTTGAAGTCTTTATTGGTACTGGAATTTTGGAGCTGCAAACACTGTTTTGAGTTCTAAACTCATAGCTACATCCTTCCTTTTTCTTTTGAAATCACTACACATCAAACCCTTATTCAAACACTTTGAAACCCCTATTTAAACCCTGTTTTGCAATCCTCTTATAGGTATGTTACTTTTAATATTTTCAGCTCTGCTTTTCCTTTATTAGACCCATTTCTTTAAGCCTATTAACCCTTATTTCATCCTAGGTTTCTTCCATTCTTGATTCTGAACTTCTGCGAAGTTAAAACAAATCCTTTATAGCTTTACTTAAGAGCTGATTTATGATTTCTGAAAGATCATTCTCTATTATTGCAATTCATTAATGTGTTGGGATTAATTAAAGGCCTCGGGTAGGGGTTTTGAAATACATAGATTATGATTTTGTAGAACCCTATACTTCCATTCTTAAACCAACAACCTACTAGGTTAACTTAAGAACTTTTGGGTAAATATATATAACTCCCTAATTTTCTACTTTGGGTACCCTTATACTTGAACAGAGGCTTTATACCATCCGGGTACTACAGGAATTCCATATTGAGCCTATTCTTCTTTTGTCATATCGAATTTTCATTGCTATAGTTTTCCCTAAAGGATTAATGTCCTAGTCTTTGTGGGCTCATTAACCTGTAGGTAAAAGCCTATCATAGGTTGATACTCCATCAAATTGGTATAAGCGCTTAGGCTATTCAACTACTTCTCAATTAGTTGTATACTTTGGATCCTTGGGAACCACCTATGTTAGGAGCATACATCAAGCAACTTATGTATCAATTTATGGAGTCACTAAGAGCTTAATTATGGGAGGTACAAATTGCTATAGATGACATTGAGTGGGATAAAAAACATGAGTATGAATATGATTTCATGAAACTCTATGTTCTCATGAGTAAAAAGGGTATTCTTATCATTATGATTTAAGAGCATGAATATGAGTAGAACAAGAAAATAGAAGGTGAACTTGATGGTGCACTCAATGCCATATTTGAGAGCCTAACAAAAATAGAAGCCCTCATTGACAAGCCTCAACATGACAAGAGGAGAGAGAAGTTTGATTACAAGCGAGAAGTGGTAGAGCATGAAGTTGAACCTTCTAGAAAGATATGGAAAACAAGAATGTTGTTCTAAAGTTTGATGTACGATGTCAAAATTGAAGTGGGTGATGATCAGTTTCTTGAAGAGTCCATGATGGTTGTGAAAGAGCTTCCCATTGTTGTCCGATTTCATGAGCAACCAATAGTGGAAGACCAAGCTTAAGTTGTGGAAGAAGTTTATCCCATTATCTTTATCACTTTAGTCCATGAGTTCAAGATAAAGGTGGCCGATGAGTACTATGAAATCTATCAATTGCTAGGCCCTTGCGAGATGTATGGTTTAGGTTTGTTCATGATGTTGTTTTTACTCTACTTTAAAACTTAAGGATGAGGTTTTTTTTAACAATGGGAAGTTTGATGAAGACATGGTAGCTATTTCGGGTCCCATATGTGCCTAAAGTAAGGTACATTTGGTTGATCAGCAAGTGTGATTGTGGGAGTCATTGAAGAATCCTTTATTTTATGTTTTATACATTTTATTGTTATAATTATTTTCATCTTATCTTTTAGTAATTAGATAATGTTAGGAATCCTTTTTTAATTAGGATTGCTTATCTCAACAACATTGGTTATTTGAATCATGCAGAAGTCTTTAATTATAGTTAAAGTCAAAATAAGGAATCATATGTGAATTGGAAATTAAAGTTAGAGTTGATATGTAATTAGAGAAGTCCAAGTTGGAGTTGTTTATTGATATATGTAAGGGTTATATAAACCCAATGACAATACCTATGAAGGGATGGATTATTTGGAATAAAACAATTTTTTTTAGCAATCGGTTGTGCATTTGCTAACATTAAAACTTGTAGTGGTTTCCTTGGATGATACCTAAGGTTTAAGCATGTTAGGTGGAGGCCTAGATCCCCTGGTTTTGGTGAGTTTTCTCTACAAAAACAAGTCTTTATCCCTTTATATTTTTCTCTCTTTTTTTTTTTTTTTTGTTTATGGTGGTAAGTTTGATTCAAGAATTTAAACTAGGTGGTATTTTGTTGAGAGTTGAACCATTAAGTTATTATTTTATTAAATTACCATTAAAGCCTATTCAAGAAACATGTCAAGAAGGTTCTTGAATAATCTCTAAGAATTGTAACCACCCCAACCTTCTTCCCCTTTACTGTTTTAACTTTTAGGAGTAAAGAACTTGAAACAGACCTTGTGGCACCTATAGGACTACTCTGTTTCAAGTCTAGATCCAAAACCCACCTATTTTATCACTTGTGGCAGCCCCAAACCTACCCTTATACTTTTTTATGAAGCAGTGGATCATAACTAAATGATTTGATTATTGGGTGGATCTTTAGAGCCACTCCTTAGAAGTCTTTATTGGTACTGGAATTCTAGAGTTGCCGACATTGTTTTGAGTTCTACACTCATAGCTACAACCTTCCGTTTTCTTCTGAAATCCCTACACATCAAACCCATATTCAAATACCTTGAAACCCCTATTTAAATCCTATTTTGCAGTCCTCTTATAGGTATGTTACTTATAATATTTTCAGCCTTACTTTTCCTTTATTAAACCCATTTCTATAAGCCTATTAACCCTTCTTTCTTATGAGGTTTCTCCTATTCTTGTTTCTGAACTTTTGCAGAGTTAAAACTAATCTTTTATAGCTTTACTTAAGGGCTAATTTATGATTTATGAAAGATCATTCTTTGTTGTTGCAAATCACTTATGTGTTGGGATTAATTAAAGGCCTCCGGTAGGGTTTCAAAATCTATAGATTTTGATTTTGTAGAACCCTATACTTCCATTCTTAAACAAGCAATCTGTTAAGTTAACTTAAGAACTTTTGGGTAAGTATATATACCTCCATAATTTTCTATTTTGGGTACTCTTATACTTGAACAGAGGTTTTATACCATTCGGATATTGCAATAGTTTCATATTGAGCCTATTTTTCTTTTGTCATACTGAATGTCCATTGTTGTAGTTTTCCCCAAAGGATTAATGTTCTAGTCTTAGTGGGTCCATTAACCTGCAGGTAAAAGCCTATCATATGCTGGTACTGCATCAAAGAGAGAGAATAATAATGAACAAACTCAAAAGGTGAAAATTTTCATTTATTATTACTAGGTCTACAATGATCTTATATAATATAAAGAAGAAAGAAGAAATTACATTTTTTGACAAAGTCACAAATTTAAAGTATCTTGTATCTTAATAAATGTAAAACAAAGACAATGAGCTACTGTCCTTACAGACATTCATAGACTGAAAATAGAATCAATAGCGCTCTAATACATAACACTAGGACATACTAAATGCTTAAAAAAGTTGCGCAAAATAGCTATTTCACAACAAAAAATGTTAAGAGATGAATTGAAAATTGAACATGAAAAGTTGAAAACCCTATCAAAATGGTCTCCTTGATGTTGAGTCATTACTGCTCATCTCATCTCATAATCACTGAAAATGGAAATCAAATGCAAACATAAAAATATACATTTTTTGTGCTCTTTTAACCATGATCACCCACTTCTAGTTCATAGGGGGTCTCACTTATACATGCCTCCATACGAGAAGGCTTTGGGAACATCCACCATTGTGAAATATAATATTGACTCCAAGATAACTTTACAATATTTCCCATGTTCAATAATTGTATACAATCCATATAAAAAAATAGCTAACACATTTATTTAGTTGGTTATATTCATCAATTTTTTGTAAGATAAAAAATATTAGATAAACTATAAAGTATACATCATTTGACTATTTATCATTATGTGTTGATGGTTGATTAACTAATGGATTGGGGTTTTGAGTGGTAAATATATTGATTATTTGTGTAATAGGAAGGAGAAATATGTTAGACAGTTCTTTCTCCATTGTAATGTAGGTTGGTATGTATGAAACTATTTTATTTTATTTTATCTCCAACTTTGCTAGTGTTTATATCTTCAGCCATTGCTAGTTTCAACCCTTGATAAAAAGGGAGAGGGTTGTGTCGGGTAAAAAGCCTGTATAAAATTCCACTCAAACCATTTAAACATTATTTTAAATATTTTGTTTTATCTCACTTTTGGGATTGAATGGTATGCCTGAATGTTACTTAAGAAGTGTTTATGTCTTAGCCAAGCTTTTCTTTACTGTTTGGAGACCCATATCTTTGTCTATGATCATGTGGAGGCTATTGAATGAGAAAAACCAAAGAATTATCAAAGATATTAGCCATAACACATCTAAAATTTGATAGTCAATGGTATCTCTTATCTTGGACTGGTCTTTCATTTTAAAAGAATTCAAGGAGTTGGTCTTTGGGGCAAGCTGGGGATCTATAATTTGGGAGCTTCATTCTAATGTATAATCACTCATTGTAAACAACACTCTTGTAATTTTATACATATAAGGTATAATGCTATTCAAAATATAAATGACACATCATTTTTACTGATTAGAAAATAAGCCCAAAAATATCTCTATTGCATGGTTATTGATCAACAACAGGATGTTTGTGAAAAGTACAAGGATTCTTTGATATAATTTTTAAGACATGCATGGAATTGAAACCCTTTCAAACATTTTATTGGTTACAAATGAAAGCCATTGGTTATTCCCCTCATACCCACCAAACTTGGTTAAAAGAAAGAGTTCAACTATGCAACTGCATATTTGTGCAAGTAATGGTGACCATTGGTGGCCTTGAACATTATATGATAGTAAGATAACAATAATTGTGCTATGAGATCTCATTGTATAACCCATTACATAACAAGTATTAAATGGAACCTATATAAGTTAGGAAAGATTATTAAGTGATTCATAAAAGTTGGAAATGGTCCACTAAGCCATAAGACTTCTCAAATCATTTTAGCATCCTTCTAAATTTCCTGAATACCAACATGCCAGTAAACCAATTTACATATTTAGATATTTTAGTAATATAGTTGACAACCTCCACTTGTTACATGGCATGTTTATAATATTTTTCTTGTTTTAGTCATACAACTGTGGAGCAAGTATGACTAATGATTCTTCGGATAAAGCTTTGCCAACAAATGCTTTTGGAAATAAGAACATTGTTTTCACGTCATTTGTAGTTAACTTCAATAATCTTTGTTTTAATTGGTGCCCTTGAGATATTTCCTAAGATATAGCAAACATCTCATTAGAGTTTGCAAGATAAACACCTTGATACCCGTTATTCAGCCAATACCAATATTTTGATGTCACATGTCCATTGCTACTGATTAAAAGTTTTCTAACAACCTCATATCTGTGAAAAATAAAGAAAATACAAAAAAACAATAATTATGTAACACATCTAAGCACATCAAATTAGCCTATAAATTAACTAAGATTCACTAAGAAAACAATTTGAATCTTCAAATTTGCTTGGTAATTGTAGTAGACATATATCATGTGGTAATCAAATTATGGATTTTTCCTCTATTAAATTGAATTTGAATTTTTAAATCATCTTTAAAAAAATTAAATTGAATTTTTAACATGACATTAAGTAGAATTCATACTTTCAATTCTCTTCAAACTACTTTTTAACAAAAAAATAATCTTTAATTTATAATTCCATTTATAACACCTCCTTTAATCTCTTCTCCATCTGAAATACCTCTCACTAATCATACACTTCATCTTCTATCATTAAAAACTCTTTTTGTTTCATTTTTAAATACATCCCTCATTCTGTACTTTTCTCAACCACATGGATCCTATAAAATTCTCACTCTAATATTTACAATTTCTCTCATCTAACTGTCTTCTACCTCTTTCAACCTTATCTCAATTCTAAGTTTTCTAATAATAGATTTTTTTTTTGAAAACCACGTTCTTTTTAAATTACAAAACTTTTTTTTTTTGTAAGGTCTTAAATTACGAATTCAATTATATATATACTAATTGTTTTCACAATTATATGCTATTCACAGTTTTAATTATTTTTATATACCACTATGCTTATATTATTTAGTATATATAATGGGTGTATCAATATTTTAAGTTCACATTTTTCTTTTTTATTTTCTAAAGTTTACTTTAATTTAACATCACTTCTTCACGTCATTATAACTAATTAATTTCATTTTTAACTTCTGAATAGTAACAACTACCCCATAAATATTATTTTTTTCAAAATATCATTTTACATTTTATTTTACTACTTTACTCGCCCATGCTCGCATGTGTTCACTTGCTAGTACTACACTAATACAAGCTTGAAAAAAAGAGTCAACTAATTAGTATTTATCAGTGATAAAGTTGGCGAAGGGAACTTCTTAGAATCTTGTCCCAATTATGAATTTGACAATGATTCCATAATTGAGATAGACCATGCTATATGAGGCAACGCTCCATCCATAATGGCATTATTTTGGTCATAAAAATGCAAATGTGGAGAGTTAAGAAGTGTTCACCATGATTTTGAGCCAATTGTACAAGCCTCCTATTCATATATGAAAGGAAATTAACTTCTACACGTGCTAGTGACACTTTACTCCTTAGTAGTTGCATCATAGCCGGACCTAAATATACAATTAGCTTTATTGAATAGATGAGATGTAGTTGTTGAGGTGGATGAGTGGTAAAATTATAGACGATAAAAATAGAAATGAAGTCGTTCAAGGTAGCATTGCGGTTGCACAAAATATTGACTAGATATGAGGAAATCAAGTAAATATGATTTGGTTATGTGCAATGAACACCAAGGATTACAGATGATGCAAATTGAAGAATTTAAATGGCATAGAGAAAAGCCATAATATATTTGTATGAAATTAATGGAAAAAGCATAGAGTGTGGTGATGCAAGTTGAAGATTTTTAAAAGATAAAAGAAAATCCATATTTTGCTTGAATTGAATTAATGGAAAAAAATGGGTACCTGTGATTTAATGACAGATGTGGCCTCAAGATAGAGTTGACGAAATAGGTTTCAACTTTCAAGACGACCTGAGAAGTTGGATTAAGGCTTTGTTGAGTTTAATTATGACTCTGGGGTAAAGAAGGTCGATTGAATGAACGGTTGATTAAATGTTCTGGTCAGCCTCACCATCAAGTCTTCTATGATCAAACTGGTGTGACCACATAGGACAACTTGGTGTGTATTGGGTTACAAGCGTAAAATAAGTGCTTAATTCAAGTAGGTGCCCAAATAGAGACACCAAATTCAGAAACATATGATGTATTAGCCAGTGGTGCATGCCACACATTGGTCACATTCATTTTGGTCATAGAAGATTTGTTTTATAGCCTGACACATGATGTGTGTTTGAATTTGGTGCCTCTTTTTAATCTGTACATGCCACCACGTTTCAGCCTTTGTGTGATCACACCAATTTTGGTCACAGAACATTTTCCAATTTCAATAAAGGTGTTTTAATGTAAGACTGGTCTCATGGAATTAAGGCCCAAAAAAGCTACAGATGGGTGATTTAACGAACCCTCTTTTCTTCCTAAAAAAAAAAAAAAAAAAAAAAGACGAACCATCTGGTCGAACCGAACCGGTGCATAATGGTTTAACTTTCCTTTCTTTTACATTGCTTTCTTGTACACGAAGTTACAGGTTTCATTCTCTGCAAATCTCTTGTATACAAAACACAAAAACCCCAACGAGAAATCGAAGAATTTAACCATGAGTCGTGGAAGTGGAGCTGGTTATGATCGTCACATAACAATCTTCTCTCCCGAAGGTCGTCTCTTTCAAGTCGGTAAGCATTCCTCATCCGTCACTGCAGTTACTTTGAATCGTTTCAAGCTCTGAAGATGGCTCAGGAATTATTATTTGAAGTAATTGTAGCATTTCTACATTTTCTTGGGTTTTTCTTGAGATCTCCGTTTTGGGTTTTCTGAAAAATGATCGATTTGTTTATGGGTTTTCCAAGAGATTTGAGTACGATTAGTTTTGTATGGTTTTCTAGTATTTCTTCCCCGCCTCCCCCCCTGAAGAGGTTTTTGAACGGATGAACAGAGTATGCTTTTAAGGCAGTAAAGGCTTCTGGGATCACCTCGATTGGTGTTCGAGGGAAGGATTCAGTCTGCGTCGTCACACAGAAGAAGGTCCCGGTGGGTAATCTTCCAAATTGTGTAAAAATTTATATTTTATCTAAAGTTTGAATTTTTATGTTTAATTTGGTTCCTGAAATCTGATGCAGGACAAGCTTTTGGATCAGACTAGTGTCACTCATCTTTTTCCCATAACTAAATACCTTGGATTGTTAGCCACCGGCATGACAGGTTTGCTTCTGAAGCACTTGTGAAAAATTGGTTTTTTTGGATCATGGAGATTGACTAATTTGAAAAAAATATATGCGTTGTTTGAGAGATATTGTAATTCTTAAGTTACAGTAATGTTTCTCATTTCTTCCCAGCCGATGCGAGGACATTGGTCCAACAAGCAAGGAATGAGGCAGCTGAATTTCGTTTCAGATATGGATATGAAATGCCAGTGGATGTTTTGGCCAAGTGGTATAGTTGTCTTCTCTCATTTATCAACTTCCATTGGGATCTTCATTTCCCCCCCAAAAAGAAGAAAACCATTGGGATCTTTATCTATTTATTTATTTTTGATAAATAAGAATTAGTTGCATAAATGCTCCAATTGAAGAATTCTCAGTGACCTCTCTTTATCTTCCCAAGCGACCCATATTTTACTGAGTGGTATAACTTGCAAGTACTATAGATACATATTGATATTGTAATAAAATTTTCTTGGAGGGTGATTGTATGTTAATTTCCTATAGAGATTGTTGATTGCTAAGTTTGTATTATGTGGTTCCTCAATGCACAAATGTTTTTCATGATTCGGTCTGAATTCAATGAGATGTACAGGAGTAATAAAAGAATGGTGGGCTCAATAAATAAAATAAATATATAAGAAGCAGGTTACTAAGGTTAATCCGCAACATCTTCCATCCTGCATGTTATGAATACATAAAAACTGACATTGAGGTCCGAACCTCGAACTTAAGAAAACGGACCAAAGGGTTAAGACCTCCCACCACTGACTTCAAGCACCATGTCTCAGAATAATTTCATTTTTTTGAAAAATTGTAAAATCTATTTTGGGTTCATAAAGTAAACAGTATTTTCTCAAAGTAACCAACTGGATATTCTTATTCCTTTCCATCTTATGCTTCATAAGCAGTTTGAAATATATAATAACTCAATATCTATGGGTGCATACATACAACCCCTAGAAAACGTCCATGCGATGTGCAGGTGATAGAAAAGGATACGGGAGTGAAGAAGTTCATTTCCACAAAGAGAAAAGTTTCAGCGACAGAACCAACAACATTATAATTCTAAAGATCTTCAGAAGACCAAAAGCAATTAAAAACTTTCTGAACACCAAATACACAATAACGCAACCCACTTTGTCCACAGTTGGAAACAAAAGCACCTTTGAATTCAGCTATCAGGATACCTTATTATCAAATGGGTTTTCATTATCTTAGGGATCTTTTCTCTGCTATAGTTGTCAATTATTCTGCTTCTTTGAAGATGGGAAATTAAAAGTACAAAAGAGTGTCCATTGTTACAACATAACAAAACATCAAATCTACTTTCTGTTGTAAGGAATCATCAATCATGGGTTACCCAGCATTTGTGCTAAGATGAAGAATGTAAGGTGGATACGCTTCAGTTTTTGATTTTTCTAGTACAAGAAGTATTTTTATATTTCTCATAAAAAAAGAAGGAAAAACTTGTATATGTATTTGTTTGTTTTTGGAAGTTTCTTTTTTGTACTTTAAAGACAATCTCATTAAGTTGACTTATGTTGACATCCTGCAATATACACTCAGGATTGCAGACAAATCACAGGTCTACACTCAACATGCCTATATGAGACCTCTTGGAGTAGGTATGCTACTGGTTTTTTAAACATGTAAACATGGTCTTTGTTACTGTTATGCTTCATATAAAGGAGTAATGTCTAGGGCTAGTGTTATTTACTTTTTCTTTAGCCTTCTTACTAATGTGAACGTTTTCCTTTTCCTGTTACTTATCTTTTGCATTGTGAAGCCGCTATGATTTTGGCTATTGATGAAGAAAACGGGCCTCAACTATTCAAGTGTGATCCAGCTGGCCATTTTTTTGGTCACAAGGTATTTGACAAGTGGTTTCTTTCACTTATTATATTTTAATCTTAAGATTTAGTTCATTCTTCCGAATGTTGTCTGATACATCATTTTTCTCTACTACCTTCATTACCATGATTTTCATTCTAGGGATCCATAAAAAAAAAAAAAAAAAAAAAAAAAAAAAATAATT
>JAOXJP010000015.1:3710971-3728050 GCA_025762735.1 Platanus orientalis | reverse complement strand
AAATTAATTCTTTAATATTTTTAACCTTAGTTGAAGTCACTTAAATATGTTGGGTTAATTTGCATAAACAAAAAATAAAATAATACAAACAAACCACAACACATAAATTTATAGTGGTTCGACCCTCCAGCCTACGTCCACTCTCTAAATGGATCCCCCGAGCCTATTTAATTTTTATTAATAGTTGTCCTAAACTATTACAGGTAAATTAATAAACCTAAAATTTACTTATAAGTAACAGATAATCCATTCCCTTGTAAGTGCGCTCCCAAGGTCTCCGGTGGGCACGCTCCGTCTAGTGACTCTGATAGACTAACTCGCACTTAGTGTCTCTAGCAAGTGCTTTACGAACAACACTTTTGGTGACTTTAGCAAAGGTAAAGAATCCACCTTTAGTGACTCCGGCGAAGGCTACGACTTGTTGTCGACAAAGGAATCTTCGTTCTTCATAATGCCTCTTATGTAGGCAAATTTGACTTGTATAAGCACCTTCCTTGCTTCCAAAAGATTTAACTATAGATGTTTGGGAAGCTTACAACTGATCTTGAATGGGTTTAACTATAGTGGAACAATTCCAAGGTCATTGGTCAATAGGATTTTAACTCATAGGCTCTTGGCTCACACTTTTGGCTCTTTTTCTCAAGAATTTAACTATGTGTGTATAAGTGTTGTTCTCTACCTTTCTTGAGGTTCAAAGACCCTATTTATAGAGGTTTAGAGAGGCTAAGTTCGTCCCCTAACAGCTAGTTTATAATAGTAAAAAAACTAGACGTTATGCCAACTTGAAAAATTCAAAATTGATTTTTTTTGCTGGGGACCGATCCCACTGGAAGTTTGACCGGTCTAACATAACTAGTCCTAAATAATTTGGGACCAGTTCCAATTTCCAAAAAATTTCGTTCCGCTCATTTTGAGTACTTATGGGCCCCGAACGGATGTCGGGATCAAAAGTTATGGCCGTTTTAAGTTAGGCCAGTTTTCAAAACATTTTGATTTAATTTATTTTACAATTTTGATCCATCTTTGGTCCAAACCTTCTTGGACCTTCTTCCTTCATTTTCTTGGTCCTTTCTTTGGTCCAACCTTGGATAATGTTCCTAGGGTTTTGGATTAATGTATATTTTGACTTTAGGTTCAATCCTAATTCCCATTTACCAATCATTTACAATTTTACCCTCAAATTTTGGATGTTGGCTTCTTTGAAGTAGCTAACACTTGAGACTAAGGAATTCTTCAATAACGCTTGAGTCTCTTAGGCTTGGTGATCCCGGCTTCAAGTCCTTCATCATAGTGTTTTCCCAGATTCTCTTCTTGGACTTACATGAACATACACAGTTACAACATAAAGTCCTACTACATGACCACTACATGTACTTCATTGTTTTGTGCATGGATATTGACAATACATAAGACCTAACAATCACTTGTTCTTAAATCACTAGGAAGTCCTTAGAGTACTTTAAATGAATAAAGGAGCTTAAGGAGGACAAAAGGAAGTCATTATTCATGATAGCTCAAGGAAATGGCAAGTTGGAGAAGATGATCTCCATGGGAAAGAACCATGGTGACATGAGAGGACTTGGATTTAATTCCAATGTCAATCATACTTCCTCCTCATAAAAGACTAAGAATGTCTTTATAAAAGCCAAGGGTAAAGCCATTGCACAAGCTTCCCATAAGGGCAAGGAGAAATTATCTTCTCTAGGATCTTTACAAAAGTCCTATGGGTTTGAGAGAAAGAAAAACACATTCAAGGGTAAGACACCCTTGAAACAAGGTGAGTTGCTTGGGAAACCAAAACTTCAGCCTTATTCTTATGCCAAAGTGGCATGGAATAGCTTTCAAGCTAGCAAAGCTTCCTCCTCTAGAGAATTTCACAAAAATGCCTCTACTTCTAGAAATCCCATAGGGCAAGTTAGAAGAACCCCTTAACCCTCTCATACTTTATCTTCTAGGATGAAATACTTCTAATCCAATGATCTTAGAAGAGAAAAATCATCCTCTTATGTCTAACCTTCTAGCATGAGACAATCACAAACACATGTCCTGAGAAGAATAATCTTTACCTGCTACTATTGTGGTCTAGAAGGACACATCAAAGTGATTGTAAAAAGATGATAAATAACATCAAATCCTAAAAACACCAAAATTCAAGAAAAACACTTAATGGGAAGAATGTCAACAAGAAGAACTATTTTCAAAATATTGAAAATATAAATCTTCAAAAGAAGAAGGATCTAGCTCAACTTCAAAACATAAAAATGAAAAATCTTAAGAAAGTATGGGTTAGAAAGGATAAACCAAAATGTTTGGTCTTTCATACGGCTCTTGGAGCTTGGAGCACATCAAGGTGGTACCTTGATAGTTGGTGCTCAAGACACGTGATCAGAGATAGGTTATTATTTGTTGATCTTGAGGAAACTCAAGGTAGGAGTGTCACCTTTAGTGAAGGAAATTTTGTCAAAATCATTGGCAAGAGGACTGTAGAGGTCCCCGGTATTCCCACACTCACCAATATCCTATTTGTACAAGATCTAAAGCACAACTTAATTAGCATAAGCTAAATTTGTGATAAAGGCTATGGTGTGCACTTTGTAAAGGATTGGTGTGAGATTAAGGACAAAGAGAGTGATGAAATCATTGTCAAATGGTTAAGAACTAGCGACAATTGCAATGTTGTAGAACCCAACAAGCATGAGTTGGATTCTTATGTTAAGTTTCAAAAGGATGAGAATAATCTTTGGTATTAAAGGTTAGGTCACATCAATTTTAGAGACTTATCTAGGCTAAGTCAAAAAAGAATAGTTAAAGACTTGCCTAAGTTATCCCAAGTTGACAATCCTATGTGTAAAGGGTGTTAAATGGGTAAACAAACTAGAGTTCCTCATAAAAAGACAAATCAAATAGGGACATCTAGGCCTCTAGAACTTCTCTACATGAAATTGGCCAGTCTAATTAGAACAGAGAGTTTATGAGGTAAAGGGTACTTCATGGTAGTGGTAAATGATTTCTCTTGATTCTCTTGCGTAGCATTCCTAAGAGAAAAATCTGAGGCCTTAGATGAATTATTAAACATTTGCAAGAGAATTCAAGTAGAAAAAGATCTCTCCATCAAGCGTATTAGAAGCAACCATAGAAGAGAATTCGAGAACTACAAGTTCTCATATTAGTGTGATAAGATGGGCGTTAAGCATAAGTTCTCAACACCAAAGACTCCTCAACAAAATGGAGTTGTTGAAATGAAGAATAGGACTTTGCTAGACATTACAAGTTCCATGATCGTAAGAAACGATCTTTCCAAGAGGTTTTGGGCTAAAGTGATGAGTACCACATTCTATATCTTGAATCGTGTTTTTCTTAGACCCAGACCTGAAAAAACAGCCTATGAAATTTGGAAAGGCAAGAAGTTTACTGTCAAATATTTCAAAGTATTTGGTAGTTCATGCTAAGTAATTGGGGACAAGGAACACCTAGGGAAGTTTGATAAGAAAAGTGATGAAGCTATCTTCTTAGGGTACTCTACAAATAGTAGAGCTTATCGAGTGTTCAATAAGAAGACTATCACAATGGAAGAGTCCATCAATGTAGCCATTGATGATCATGTGAGTAGAATAACACATGCAGAAATACCTATTGTATTCTCTAACACTAAGTTAGAGACCTCACCTCACATAGAGATTGAGAGATCCCAAAAGGATCAAGAAGTATCATCATAAAAAAAGATCCAAGGATGAAAATGTCCAACCTCATCTTAAAGAGAAAAGGGTCACAAAAGGATTATCATCGAATGATTTCCTTAGTGATCCAAAGGCTAGAATGAGAACAATAAGGAAAATTGAAAACATTTTAAGCCATCTTTGTTTTACCTCCAAGATAGAGCCCAAGAAAGTTAATGAGGCTCTAAATGATCTAGATTGGATCAATGTCATGCAAGAGGAGCTCAACCAATTCTAAAGGAATGATGTGTGGTTCCTAAATGAAAAACCCTCTGACAAGAACATCATCAGAAGTGAATTGATATTAAAAAAAAAAAAAAACATGAAAAACATGGCACGGTAACGAGGAACAAGGCTAGACTAGTAACCAAAGGATATGCCCAAATAGAGGGCATAAACTTTGAGGAGACATTTGCTCCTGTGGCCAGGTTATAGTTTATTTGGATGTTACTATCCATTGCATGTTATTTGAAGTTTAAATTATATCAAATGGATGTAAAAAGTGTTTTCATGAATGGTGTACTTTAAGAAGAAGTATATATAGAGTTGCCTGAGGGATTTGTGGCCCCTCATATGCCTAACCATATATACAACTTGAAGAAGACATTGTATGGGGATGAAGCAAGCCCCCAGAGCCTAGTATGAGAGACTAACCAAGTTTATGATGGATCATCACTTTAATAGGAAGAGTGTGGATAAAACTCTTTTTATCAAAAAGAAGGATGGTCACATACTCATTGCATAGATATATGTAGATGACATCATTTTTGTGTCTACTTGTGAGAAGTTATCTCATGGGTTCATTCATACGATGAAATCCGAATTTGAGATGAGTATAAAGGAAAAACTATGATTCTTCCTATAATCATAGATCTGGTAAACATCTGATTGAATATTTCTAAATCAATCCAAATTTTCTAAGGACCTAGTCTCAAAGTTTGGATTTACTAATTCCAAACTGGCTAATACTCCAATAAGCACTAGTGAGAAGATCACAAAGGACCCTGACGATGTCGATGTTGATCCTACCAACTTCAGGAGTATTATAGGCAGTTTATGGTACTTGACTGCAAGCCGACCGAACATTGTCTTTAGTGTTAGAGCTTGTGCTCGTTATTAGGCTGCACCTAAAGAATCTCACCTAAAAGCGGCTAAGAGAATCATACGATATGTCCATGGGACAGTTGATTTTAGCCTTTGGTATTCATTTGATACCACTTTAGTTGTTGCTGGATTTTTAGATGCAGATTGAGCTAGAATTGTTGATGATCGTAAAAACACTAATAGTGGATGCTTTTATGTAGGCAACTATCTTGTCTCATGACATAGTCACAAACAAAATTCTATATCTTTATTGACTATCGATGCAAAGTACATTGCCGTTGGAAGTAGATGCACACAATTACTTTGGACGAAGCAAATGCTTAATGATTATGAGTTGTCGCAATACATGATAAACCGATTCATCGATAACTCAAGTATGATCCAAATTTTCAAGAATCCAGTGCAACACTCTAGGACCAAGTATGTTGATATCCATCATCATTTCATTCATTATTTGGTGGAGGAAAACATTTTGTCCCAAGAGTATGTGAAGACTAAGGATCAACTGGTAGACATCCTCACAAAGGCACTAGACTCGAAGAGGTTTGAATACCTCCGTAGTTTGATCAACATGTACTTGATTCGTTGAATCAAGAGCCGGGATATCACATCATGCACAAGGGGATTAAAAGTGTTCAAAGTAACACTTTATGCATAGGGGAATAGCCAAAGGGAATGACTAATTGGTACCTAGGGTGCACCTAACTCCCTACCCTAATTTTTTTTCTAAATTAGGGTTGTAACAACCCCAAAATTTGTAGTCTTATTTAGGCATGAAACTAGGCTACTACTAAACCGGGTCCATAAACTTTCACCTTTTTCCTTTACCATGGATTTAACACAACATACGCAGCGGAATAAGAATAATTCATTCTCTAACATCATAATCTTAAAGATGCAACAGAATTAAACCATGACATAAAAACATACTAACTATCAAGTCACTAATCTCTCATCACCACAACTCGAATATAAAACTACACATCTCAAAAGTCAAACTTTAATCTTTATACATTCTAAGAGGTCTAATATAAAATGTAAAGAATTTAAATGAAACTAAAACTAATAAGGAAGAGAAGCATTAGCTGCATGTCTTTCTTCCAACCTCAAGGTACTCCAAAGGGCGCACCTGCACTAAACATCTTCAATAATTAAAATGGTATGGATGAGTAAGATCCACGACTCGTAAGTAGGTACACAAAATCTATTACGGAAACCGGATGGGTAAAGCACAAATATTTCAATATAAAAATACTAAATATATCTCCATATAGAATGCATATCACTTCACGTAAGAATTATGTATGACAATTCACATGATTTTATTTATACATGACATTCTACAAATACCTACATATAGCAATATGCATGATTCAATTTATATATGTCATTCTTCTCATATTTATATATGGCCATACACATGATTCTACTTATATATGACATTCTTCTCATATTTTTACATGGCAACATTCATAACAACATGTGGTTACAATCACAAGGTAAATTTTTCATAGTCTATCCATAATAAAGATACTTAGTGTGCATCCTAATGAGAATTTCTATTCATTACTCATGCATAGACTATACTTTCCTACTATGAATATGCATGTATAAATCATTTTCAACTAAGCATGCATCATGCTTAAACAACTAGCAATCATAATAATACATTTGCATAATGACACCTATGAAATTGTACTTTTATATTCAATGAGTCTATCATTACTTTAGTACTTATCATTCACCTTCTTACTTGTTACTTATCATTCATCATGTCTTCAGTTATCACTTATTAGCTTTCATTGTTTTTGTTTTAATATTTATTACTTTTCATTAGTCATTTAACACTTTTCATAGATCTTCATAGTATTGACTTGTACTCCAATGGGAGTATCATCATATATCTCCATTTTTCTTACATAGTTTAAAAACTTATAATCTTTTAAAGATTATAAGTTTTCATTCGTTTTTTAACATCTTCTTTACTTATTCGTATTAAGGACTTATATTTTCATTAATAGCTTATGCATTTTCTTTTCCTTTCATGGAACTCTCCCTCTTATATAACTTATAGCTTTACCTTGCTTTTGAAGTTTATATGTTTTTTCTTCTATCCTTAATATTCTTTCTTTCTTATAAACTTTTATATTCTTCTTATAATGGTTTCACTTATTTTATGTGTTCTATGAACTTTTTCTTATTTTTTAATATAATTTTATTCTCAATAGTGGGGTCTTTAAAGTCACTTACACTTACTCATGTTTACTTAGTATCACTTTCTTATACTTCCTTACACTTCTTTACACATTTCTTTCACTTAGTTTACACTTTACTTGCACTTGGATTCACTTACTTACACCTTGACACATTGCATTATTCTCCAATGGTAAGGGCCTTCATATTACTTAGTCTTACCTATCTTATGAATTTTTCATTACTTTTAAAGCTTATGTGCTTATATTTCTTATCTTGACATTTTGTTCCTTTATATAGTTTCTGAACTTTCCTTTTCTTCTTGATGTAGCTTCTTTTCTTATAACTTTTTTTTTTATCTTCTTACATACTTTTCCTTATTCCCAATAGTGGGACCTTTACCATTACTTTATACTTTGACACATTGTATTATTCCCCAATAGTAAGGGCTATCGGCATATTGTATCATCCCAGTAGCAAAGGTCATTGGCATATTGTATCATCCCAATAGCAAAAACCATTTCATATATTTGTTCTTTATGTCTTAGCCATTTTTACTTATCATCATTTTATAGTCATCACTTAACTCATTATATGATGAGACCTTTATTATTAGACTCTTATCTCTACTTTCTTTACCTATCTTATTTCATTCTTTACTTATTTCCAATAATGAGACTTTTACATCTTGACATTCTTATTTATCTTCTTTTATATTTCCTTGATTTTTTATCAATATATTTCACTTCTCATTGGTTCATAATCAACTTACTTTAATATCACTATATGAACATTTTTTAATCATGACACAAGAACATATACTATTCATATGTTATGTTCATTAACTTAGCAATAGATAATAAATCTATCATTATAGGCATTCATTGTATTATTAAAAGGCATCCAAGAAACATGTATATAGTAAAGAAAAGTATTGAGAAGCATTATATCAAAAATGTAGTGTGCGAGAATTAATGAACTAGCATAGGAAGTCAATAAGGCATCACAAATTTTCATAAGCCAACATATATTTGAAATGATTTATCATAAGAGACATTAGCATAATGCAATGAATCTAAAGACATTCAAGAAACATGAGAATAATATGAAAAATCTGTAAGAAACATTTTATCAAACATGTAGAGTGTAAGAATTTTTAAGCATATCTTACTTGAATCATTTCATAGAGTTTTTTAAGCAATTTATACACAACAACATGCTAGTATCAATACATGGAGAATAACATGGTTTATAGATATCTTTTAGCATTATCTTCAACCAACATATTTAAGGAGTGTTCATCACCAACTCAAATAATCATGTTAGTCATAAAAATCAAGCAAATCATTCATTAAATATCCTTCATAGAAGCTATATAGTTATGAAACCCTAGTTTACAAACATTTCCAAAGCATGAGATTCATCATTTCAAGGAAATACATATAAATAGTATGAAAATCCACTTTTCCTCATAGTAAATAGAGATTTCTAAGATCCTAAGTAGAAAAATGGCAAGATCTCATAACAAATCACTACAATAGGTGAGGTTTCAAACATCCTACCAAAGGGGTTCACAAACATGATAAAAAATAATCATAAAGTCAAGACTTTACCATTACAAGACTTTTAGGATCCTAAAAACATACAAAAATGGAGTAAGTTTTGTAAAACTACTTATCCAAGCTTTTAACCATTGATTTAAAGGGAATCATCGTCTAAAACTTCATTCTTCTATGAGTAAACAAGGTATTCCATGTTTAGAATACATAAATTAAGGTAAAAAATAGAAAACTATAACTGTTTTAGGCTAGATCTAAGTTCTAGCAACATACCTAAGCTTAGAGAAGAAGATTCTTCTCTCCTTTCTCCAAAATCTCCATCTTTTCTCTTCTTCTCTTTCTTTGTGTTTTAAGGAGGCGAAATGACCTAGATGAAATGTTATTAGGGTTTAAAATATGTCCAAGATGATATCCTACATGTGTGGGGGTCTAATGGGTGAATGTCACGTCATAAAATGGCATAAAAACATAATTTTCAATAAATTCAACGTTTCTAGACATGTCGTGATCGATCACGGATCACCTGAAAAAGTCTCGAGAGCCATGTTCCTTCATTCATGATCGATTAAGCCAAAAAAAAGGGTTCGTGATCGATCATGAGATCTATGATCGTTCATGGCATAATCAATCATGAGATCCGTGATTGGTCACACATCTCCCAGAAAAATCTAGCACAAATGACTCTTAGTAAATTGGCCATAACTTTTGTTACAAAACTTCAAATTGCAAATTGTTTGATGCATTGGAAAATATACTCGAAGACCTTTCCAACAAGGTATGGATCATACTCTAGTTTGTTCGGGATTAGTGTCACTAATCCTGGGAAGTTACCTTAATTATGCAATCAGGATAACTTTCGAATTTGACAAGTTTGAGGCCTAACTTAGATCTTATACTTCTAGCTTGGTCCAAAAGGTTCCTAAACTAGTCTATGGTCTGTATAACATATGTTCAATGACAATTTTACCCTTATGGAGAAAAATTACATTTTTTCCTTGTAGTGAAACGTTGGGTGTCACAAAGGTAGTTGGAACGCTCCAAGGGGCTTGGAACACTTCAAAGTGGAGTGCTTCAACTAGGTAGTGTGGCGGGAAAATGAAATAGCGTGTTAGTTTTTGCCTATAAAAATGAGGGTGGCTGCCTTGTTTTCTCATTCCTTCATTTCATATCCCTCATAAGAGCTTAAAAGCATCCCTTCATTCCTAAGATTAATGCTCTTTGCACCCATGGCACCCCACATGAAGAAGTCAACGGAAAAGGGCGTGTTACGACACCTCATGTTTCCTAAATGAGAAGAGTGTGGACAACTACGAACACTACTTTGCCAAGCGACCGGTCTTTGCTGAACGCTTCGTCGATCAACCAATCCTGGAGGATGCACTCCTTTCACATGTTTCACTTGATGGAGGATGGCATGATATCATGGTGTTTGACAACATAGTGCAAGTTGAGGTAGTATGCCTTTTTTATGCCAATGTCCGCAACCCTGATTAGATGTCCTTGTCATTTGACATTGTGGTTTACGGAGTTGATATCCACATCGATCCAAACTTCATTGCTAATGTGTTGGGCATCAAATACCCCACTGGTTAGTCGATTCCCTATCCACCTACGTCCCTCAACAAGAAAGACATTGTAGCACTCCTCAGCTATCCCCATCCTCACTGGTACGGGAAGCTTCGTTCAATTAAGTGCAACATGCCCGTAAGGTTGCTTAACCTCATCCTTGCCAACAACCTAATACCCAATACTCATGACAATGTGATGTCTGACAATATGGTCTGGGTGGTGTACAACCTCATTGCCCAAAACAAGGTTGATGTACCTACAATCATCTGTCACACTATGATCGCTGTAGTAGAACATGGAACGGTGAAGTCCAACCTTCCGTATGGTGTCATGATCATTATTCTCCTCCCCACTTGTAATGTGAAATTCCCCGAGGACGCAGTGGTCCTCACACAAGGTGTGCAAATTGATCAGACTTTGATTGTACGGATGGAGCACACTCATGAGATTTACGACATGGATGCAGCAAGCAAAGCTCCCCCTATAGCCCCATAGAGTAATGCTCCACATCTAGAGGCCTCTCTAGCACTAGAGGAACCTCCTGCTCCCCAATCAGCCTGAGACACTCCTGGCCCACCCTAAGCTCCACCTGGCAACTTCAGGCTCACATTGCCTAATGAGAGTAGTCCACTCTATTTCTTGTGGCTATGTATGTCGTAGATGATCAAAAACTTCAACAAGATAGCCAACAAGATGAACTCAATGGATGAGCGTTTGATGTGGATCAAGCAACGTTAGGACCCAAATGCTTGCATTCCTCCTTTGGTTCCACTAGAGTTCCTGGATGACTCAGAGGATGATGAGGGCGATGCAGATGACTAGACTCTAGGATGTTACATATACCTATATAGGGTCCTTTTGTTTATCATCTGTAATGGGTTATTGAACCCCCTCTCTTATATTTGTGTTATATATATGATATTTTTTTTTCTGGCTCATGTGTTTAATCTATACTTGTTTATCGATGTGATACATGTCATGCTTTTCCTATTTTATGTCTTGTTCTATGACAAAAGTAGGGAGAAGTGGCCATGAAAATAGGAGGAGACTTTGGATTTAGGGGGAGTAAATCCAAGTCTTTTAAGTAATTGAACTTAACTAACCTCTTAAAATTTACTTAAATGAAAAAGGAAGTGAACAAAGAAAGCTAAATCTAATGAATTAATTACTTTGTGCTCATGATTACTAATTCATATACTTTTGCACAAATTATTCACTTGTTAGTCTTGCTCTATACTTACGCATTTCACTCATGATCACATCATATGCCTACTTATGTGTGCTTCCTTATTTCACATTTGACTATGCTAATATTGTCTTAACGAATGTATGTGTGTCAAATGTATTTAAGTTTTATCATATCATGCACATAGTATGAAGAAGAGAGCAAGGTTACAGAGATTCAGAGCTTAAAGTAAGGGGGAGTGCCAAAGCCTTTACATTGAAGACAAATTTGTGGCACATATTGATGGAGTCCTATATTTTTATTTTTTCCACTCATTGTACTTCATCCATGTATTTTAGGTTTTGTCATGGAATTCCCAAAGGGGGAGATTGTAAATTCCATAAGTAGGAAAATATATGGGTTGATAAACTAGGGTTTGACATTTTTAAGCTAGAGTCTAGGAGGTTATTGTATCCACAATATGTGAAGATCACTCTTAAAGACCAAGAAAACTTAAAAAAAGCAACACGGGATCATATGAGGATTAAATCATCATGTTTGAATCATTCACATCTTTCCGCATCCGCAAAGGTAAAAGAGGGTAAGTTACACTTAATGTGACTCTCAAGGCCCCTAAGACCACCTTCCCTTGGTTCGAAATGACCTTAGAGCCTTTCTACACAAAACCAAGTAGAGTGCTCCAAAGGTGGTGAAGCAAGCCAAACTGGTAGGAAACCCTATCCAATTTGGAGCGCTCCAAATAGGAGAACATGGTGGAGCGTTTCAACCCTAAAATGGGGTGTTCCATTTTTTCTCTGGACTTTCTATTTGAGAGAAATTGCTCACAATGGAGCGCTCCAAATATGTTGGAACACTCTAAAGTGGAACACTCCAATCTGGGTAGAACATTTCAAATTTGAAATGAATGTTCTAGATTTATTGTCCATTTTGGATGATTCTTATCCAATGATTGTGATGAACCACGGCCAGTATAAAAGAATATTTTTGCTCTTCCAAATTTAAGGATTTAAGGGTATTTTGCAAAAGGAGAAGAAAAGAGGTTTTGGTCAACAAGAAAAAGCTCTACAAGCTCTACTTTCTCCACACTTTCACTCAAGCTTCCAAAAAGAAAATAGTTGATTTCTCTTTCTTGAGACCATAAAAGAATTTTCCTTTGCAAGAGAAGAGAAGATGAAGATTAAAGACATGCTTCTTCACTTCCTATCATACAAACTCTCAACCTTAGGGTTGAAGTAAAGCTTTTACTTCACATTTGAAGTTTATTTACATAATAATTTATTTTGTAGTTATATTATATATTTAGACCACTATTATTTGTGAATCCTTAGAGATTTCATCTCCATGAGATATTATATGACTTGAGCTTCACTTATATTTGCTTAGATAGAGGCTTATTCGGTTGTATGACTACTTGTTTACTTGCCTTCTCTAGAGGCACTTACACATTCCCTTTTACAGAAGTAGAGACTATCATATTGGTATATTTGACTATTAAAAACCACTCTTTACATCGAAACTTAGTTTCCCTTGGTGATCATATTTGATATTTGGTTATTGAGAGTCATACCATATATTAGGACATCGATCCCTTTGATTGAACCAAGCATATTATATTCGGTTATTAAGAACCACTTGGTACTTAAACCCTTCATTTGAATCAATGGTCGGAGACGCCATATAACGAATTGTAAGTCCTTGGCTTGGAGACAACAAGGTTGTGTTTCCTAAATACACCAAACATGTTAAATTAAGTTTACACAACCATTTGTAATCATTATAATTGATTAATAAATTGAGTAGTTGAAAGTGAACATAAGCTTTGATGTAACCAAACCACTATAAATTCTTGTGTTGTGGTACATGATTTTTATGTGATTGTCATCTACATTTCTATACTTGCAATCATTAGCATTTAAACACCAAACATATTAATTAAGTTAAATTAAAATTAAACAACTCCAATCAACTTAATTAAAACAAAATAAAAAGGATAAAAGAATTAAAATTTTTAATTAAATCCTATTCACCCCCCCCCTTTTAAGATTACGCACTTAGAATTTCAAATTACTTTTTCTTTCTTTTAGTTTCCACGATGATGTTTCATCAAATACTGAGTTCGTAATGCATTCCTCAATTTATGAAAATATATTGAAAGGATCACAAGAATTCCAACGTTCCTGGAAGAGGAAAACAGATGTTGTTGGTCTTCAAGAAGCCTGATTTGGTTAGGAGTGCACGAAACCGGGTAAACATGATGGCAAGTAAGGTGGCTGCCTTTCCCACAACTACTCCAGCCAAGAACACCCCCACCCTTATGCTAAAGGCAGCTAAGGGGATTTATTGCATCGGATTCCTAATCATTCTTTAACTTCTTTTGATGAAATCTCTTCACTTTGTTTTGAATTATAAAAATGTATGTTTGTAAACTTTATTCTTCCACCCTAACTAGTAACTACTGCTCCTTACGAGGTTTGTTGATATCATATCCAATAAGAAACCAGGCGGTCTTGCACATTATCTTTGGTTTTAAAATTTAATGGCATTAACAGGGAAAAAAAATACGTCCAGATTCTTAATTGGAAGGTAAAACCATGAATTTCTTCTTCTCTTCAAAACAACCACTCAAATTCCCTCATTATCTGTAATCATAATAAAGTGGATACAGAGTCAAATACAGTAGTATTACCATGCTCACCCATGTAGACCTAAAGTAAGGAGTTTACATAGCCCCACAGCCGATTATAGCATATGACAAACTTCGTTTAAGGTACAGAGATTTTCACATACAAAAAGAATTCAAAAAGATAAAAAGAGAAGAAAGAAATAGAGATTTCTGATTGGTTAAAAGGAGTTTTGGATTTTGCACGTCTGCCTTCCTGCTAGCATTCTTCCATTATTGAAGTCATCAAGAAAAAAACATAGAACAGCGTTAGGTCAAGAGTAAGCTTTATTTCCCTAAACTTGCACATTTGGATGGATATGATACACATACCTGAGGAGGAAATACACGACCCACTTCATTAACATGGGGGTATCCAAGCATTTAGACCTGCCAAAGAATCAAAAGAAGCTTGTCAGCGAAAAAACCCAAGGCACTTTGGTCCTCTGCATGATCATAGATCTTCTCCGTACCACAATTACGTTTTCGCTTGGTCTGGCCAGGTGAGCCATCCTCCTTTTTGCCGATTCAGATACGCCAATGGGATCTGGCTTCTTAGCAGAGAGAACTGGGCCAGTTAGAGGGGAATCAGGAGTCCTCTGAGAAGGGCTTCCCTCTTCTGAAGCTTGGATTGCTTCCTTCAAGCTCTCCACCACCTGGCTCATCTTAGGACGCTCTTTCGAGTTCTTGCACAGGCAACTGTCTGCCAACTTGGCAATTTTCCTTGCTGCATTGAGAGAATATTGGTTTCTGAGCCGAGGGTCCATTATCATGCTGAACCTTTTATTCTCAGGAGGAAACTGTTTCACCCACTCCAAAAGCTTCTGCTCCGTTCTTGGACGGTTTCTCTCCAATGTTCGTCTACCTGTAAGGATCTCATATAGCACCACACCGAAACTCCATACATCGCTTTTAGTTGTGAGATGGCCGGTCTCAACATAGTCTGGGGCAGCATATCCATATGTCCCCACTACCTGATAAAAGAGAAAAGGTTCTCATGGGCATGTAAATGAGTATGAACATGTTTTAGAAATGTGATCAGGCAAACCCAATCATCCCATTGATGGACTGACAAGAAGACTTGGGGAAACTTCTTTTACCACCGACTGGGGAGTTGGGATCTTCTGATCAATTATGTCATGGTTATGGCTAATTAAAAAAAGTGGCCTTTGGTAGAGGTGGGGCTACCCATCAGAATTGCTGAATGAAATTATTTCATAGATGCTTAATACTATATATGAGTTATACAGAAATTAACCCCTTATGTAACCCATAAATATCACATACGCACCGCCGTGGATACATGAGTGTGTCCACCTGTTGGTCCCTCCCTTGCAAGCCCAAAGTCGGAAAGCTTTGGGTTGAAGTGCTCATCCAAAAGCACATTTGATGATTTAAAATCTCGATATATTACCTGCCCAGTTGTATAAGATCAGTTAACAACAGTTTAGCACAAGAAACTCAAATTTAAATGAGTAGAAAATCCTCAATCTGAAGCTAATTAATAAAAAGTTAATGCAGTGACCTCCTAGGATTTTTCTAGCTTTAACAAGCTCTTGAGGAATCTAGAGTGTTTATACCTAGTTATGGAGCATCCTGTACATTTCAGTTTGGGTGCTCCTACAAAGTAGTAGCTCTAAAGGAACTTCTAATACTTCTATTTTATTTTTTCTTGAAACTTGACACTGTTAAATTAACTTTATCGTAAATTATTTAATTCAGAGCCTCTATACCCTTTTATAGTAGTACTTTACAATCTTTGAAGTATAAATGATATGTCCAAAAGACAAGAAGCTGATTACATAAAACCAAGGTGGGCAGGATCCACCAAACAATGAGGTTCTTCTTTTCAGCCTTGACACAAAAATTCAGCCATAGAATGATCCTCACCATCTCATAACCTAAAACTTGATTACGTGGTTCAAATCCAAAAGATCAATCTATCAAATGATATTATCTGATGATCATCTGAGCCCAATGATATTATCAGTTGATCATCTGAGCCCAATGAGTTATGGATACAAAATCTTCCCTGTCGTCCCAACCAATAAATGAGCCTTGTGGTGGTTCTTTAAGTAAATAAGAATTTTCTTCAACTCTGGTTCAGTAAAGCTACTGTGGGAAAAGTAATTTCGTGCTCAAGAAAATCCATAATATAACTCAAATTAGACAAGAAAAAGCTAATAAAGATGAAGAATTTAAAGGTGTAGATAATTAAAAGCATCTGCTAGAAGCAATATGTGACTATATTATATGTAATCAATATACAATATGTAATCTACAAATGTCAAATGATAACGTTTTGGAATGGAACCTGGACTTCCAAATCTTCATGCAGATATGCCAGTCCTTGGGCTGCACCTAGGACTATCCGTAATCTCATTTGCCAGGGAAGAGCTGGCAAAGCCTTGTTGAAAAGATGATCTTCTAAGCTTTTATTTGGCATAAACTCATATACCAGTAGTCGTTGGATCCCTCTTTCACCATCTATAGCACAGTATCCTATCAGTTTTACAAGATTTGGGTGCTCGACAACACCAAGAAATTGAACTTCCGCCACCCATTGTTTGTGACCCTAAATGGAGAAAAAGAGAATTATAAGAAAATTGATTTCTTCTGACAGTAAATAATAAACATTAAACATTGAGTAAGCTACAGAAAACCCACATATCATACTGATTTATAATAAAAAATAAAAATAAAAATTGAGAAATAGTATTATGAATGGGACTTGATATCCAAGTTCCATCAATTTGTCAACTATTCATTCTGTATGAAATAAGATTTCAAGTGTCCAACCAAGTCCTGATGCTTCATGAACTTTTCAAGGCAGTACAGATGATATGGCTTGGAACTATGCAATTAAACACCAAAGAACTTAACATTTGAGAAAATTAATTTTATTATCCACCCACTTGCAATTAAAATATAGAAATTCCATCCACAGCTCAAAACACAAATGTCAGCACCAGAAGATCAATAATAATAAAACATAGATGGTTGCACTGAACTCTATATAAAATGATTCAAATCTTGCAGAAACTGTAAATAGAGTTGCAAAAGATAGTACATAACTGTGACGCAATCGTATAT
>JAOXJP010000015.1:3698204-3710871 GCA_025762735.1 Platanus orientalis | reverse complement strand
TTATTTTATTGAAGTGATTCTCTGCAATAATTTATAGTAGAATACACATGTATTTAGAATACTGAAATAACAATACCACATCTAACAATATATATAGAATTAACATATATTACATGTAATTAGTATTGATATAAATTCTGGAAAAGTACAATTTTTATTGTTGAATTTTTGTGTTAATTGGAAATATTTGAAATTATATTGATTGTGGCTTAATGATCAACTAGCAACTCTTTTTGAAAAGGGTACCAGCCAATGATTTTCCATGTGATAAGTTTATAAATGATTTGCGCATGTCTTTATTTTTATTTTTCATTTTTATACACTTTTTGCTTAAGTTGGACCAACGCATTGATCAATTTATAGATTCATTTAATTAGGTACCTTGACATAAGATTTAGGCAAAGTTTACGTTTATCATTGAATTTGTAGATTTATTGGCAGTACTATGTATCTTTATTTGACTTTGCCAATAAAATTCTAGCTGGTTGATTGAGACGAATACAAAATAAGCTAGTATTGGAAATAAGGTCACAAGATTAACCCAATTCTCATGAGCAAGACTTGCTAATTCATTGAACTCATTTTATACTTTAGATTTTACAGCAATTTTGTTTCTTTTGATGCTGCACTTAAATCTATATAAATGAACATTTGCACTTCAATGAGATCATATAATTAGGAAATATGATAATTTTTTTTTGAAGAATTACTTATCTTATAAATAATTAACAAAAAAATGACTGCTTTTCTCCTATGATCTTAAGCATGCCTTGACCATGCAATTTGCTCAATGGGGCACATTCAATAACGAACCTTAACCATAGACATGTGTCCCAAATAAGAAACCCAGGACCCAGCAGGGTCAAATAGGCCTATTACGCCTAAAGAATTGGGAGCAAATCATCTATGACCACTATGTGATGCACACCAATAATTGATGAGAGATGTGTTTCTGAATTTGGTGCCTCGATTTGGGTGCTTACTTATGAATTAAACACCTTTTTTTTTGACACTTTTAACCCTATACATCCTATGTGTCAGCCAGTGGTGTGGTCATACCAATTTGGTTTTCAAAAGGCTCGGTCCACGGCCCTTTACCTTCCTGGCACTATCAAACCATAAAAGCACTAAAAATCACCGTATTAATTCCCTTCAATCAAATCAATAAGGACCCCGCCCAAGCCATTGAGGGCGAAATAGATTAGGTATCGAAATCTGCTTTTCCTAATGTATTAGAATGGCATCAGGGGTGAACACATCAGTATTGAAAAGTGATAAGCACCTCCTAAAAAGTGAAAGTCACTTTTCAGCACTGATGTCAGCCCCTTATGTCATTCTAATACATCATGAAAGGAAAATTTTTGTACCTGATCCCAGCTTGATTGAGGGGGGCAGAAGATTTGCTCCCCAAAAGAATTAAGCATATAATTTCATTTAAAGAGTCAGTGAGGGGTCACCAAGGCAGGACAAACTTTCCATAATGCATGAATGCATTTGTCACACGTGGACAAACTTTCCATTTTTCAGTGCTGATGTGTCAGCCCCTGATGCCGGGTTGACTATAGCCTCACCTAAGAGGGTTGTACCAAATCTTTGGGACACATGGAAGGCAAAGAATAAGCAACCTTCACCCTTTCCTAGTTGTTCAATGGCAAAGGATCTGTAAAACCATTTATCTTTTCCCTCATGTCCCATACACAAAAGATGAGGTGTATAGGGTTAAAACTGTAAAAAGCGTTCAAATAAACATTCGGCATTTGACATTTGCTACCTACTTAAAGGAGGCACCAAATTCAAAAAAAATAACGTGTCAGCTTATGGTGTGGGGACACGGGGACAAACAAATTTGGGTGTAGCAGATCCTTTCTCTTGTCTAATACCTCTGTCCACGTGTTGATATGTCCAAATATAGGTAGGATGAAATTTCATTATACTTTATCAGAAGCAACTTCACAAGCAAGCAGTCGGGTATTTTCACTCCTCTATCAGACACGCGCGCGTTTATAAAGTGGCAGATGGGGAGAGATTAGCAAGGGAGTGCCAAGTCTTCCTACCCACCTTTTGCTGCTTGGTTTGTTAAAGTACACTCTCTCTCTCTCTCTCTCTCGCCCTCTCTCTCTCTCCTATTTTTTTAATCTTTGGCTTTCACTCTCTCTCCCTCTCTCTCTCTCTCTGTGCATTCTATAGCAAAACCACCAGATTCGAGTCTCGTTCCTTCACTGCCCATATTTCCATTTCTCTTTCTCCATCTGTGTCATCATGATTCCCGCCAATCTCTTTCTCCCGTTTTGTACTTTTCAAAACCCTAATTTCGTATAGCTGCCTAGCTTTCCCGCTAATCACTTCAGGTAAATTGAGGAAACCCCCCGAAGTTTAATATTAGAATCAACATTTATATTTGCAAAATTTTCAATTTTTTTTGATTGTTGGATTATAATGCATATATATTTTTTGGTTTGATTTAGCTGTGTTTTGAACAGTTTTCTGGGTTGATCGGTGGATCTGTTTGATGATTCTTATTATCAGTTTTTAAAATTTTCGTTGCTGTAATTGTTTGTTGCAGAGAAAAAAGAAAAGAGGAGGAAGGAGGGTTCGGATTTATGTCCCACAATCAAACCAGGTCTGAGAAGAACGAGGCCCAGTCGAGGAAACCTAGTCGATCCGGGAGCCTTGGTCAGAAGAGGAGTTTCTCAGGGGGCGGCGGTGGGACCGCCCCTCCACCATCTTCTTCAACTCACTCGTCTTCTTCGTCGTCTGGGAATCGAAGGTACTCACCTCTTTCATATTTTCTTGGGTCATGGTTCTTCCAGACAGTACCCTCTTTTATATTTTCTCTAGTTTTTTTTTTTTTTCTTCATAGAATAGTATTGGAAAATTAAGCTTTTTTTTTTACCTTGTTTCTTCAGCTTTAGAAAGTCTGGTAACAATTCACAAGGTGGGCAATCTAGGGTGAGCACTGCAACTGTGAGTTTGGAGCCGAATTCCGCCGCTTCGCTTGCCATTCAAAATGGCGCCCACGTCCAATCCCCATTACATGGTATGGACTCTTTTTTTTGTTCTTTTGGTCTATCATACATGTGCTGCGATTCCAACAAGGTGGTGGGATATATGCTGAGGATTTAATCATATTTTGTTGAGTTTTTTTTTTGATTGATTGTAATGGTTTTCTGTAGGGATGTCTGATGCACCGGTCTCAGGTGCTCCTGCCAAGCCAACTGATTCATCCACTTCAAGAAGTACCCGGGCTGTTCCGAGGGCAACGTCGTCTCAAACGGCGATTGGAGCTTCGGATTCCATTGCACTCACAACACCTGCTAAAGGTACTCTTTGTGCTCCTTTATTTTTAGTTGTGGATTACGAGTGAGTTCCTCTCGGCATTGTTCAAACTCTACTTCTTTATGTACTGGCTCTGATACTCAAGAGTTTAAGATGTTTGATGGTAATCTACTATTTTAATTTTATTTGTGATACTGCCTGAATAAAGTTTTTCATTGATTGCTTATAAGAGGCTAGGTTTATAATTAATTTGAATATTACACTGATCGTGTTTTTTATTGGCATCCCTCAGGCGATGTAACTAGGGCATTCCCTCTTCAATTTGGGTCTATAAGTACTGGTTTTGTGAATGGGATGCAGGTGTGGTTTTGTTCTCTCTCTCTGTCCCCCCCCCCTCTTTTGTGCAGATTATGAGTTCTTTTGAATTTTCCTTATGGTTTCTGTTTTCTTTGATTTTAATTTGTTTTAAGGTTAGAAGTATCATGTTCCTTTTGTGTTTGTAGATACCTGCTCGAACTAGCTCAGCGCCCCCAAATTTGGATGAGCAGATATGTGACCAGGTTTGTGATTGTGTGATGATGCTTTGCGACTTTCTCTTCTCTTTATAATACGGGCTATATTTATATATTCCATTTTATTTATTTTCTCCGAACCTTTTCCATTTTATGTATGCAAACTGTACTACACATAGTTTCAAATTTTTGGAGAGCATGCTGCACTGACGTAGAAGGGTGGCACATCTAAAGTTCTGTACTTATGTATCTATGAATTTAGAAATCAAGAAGATCGAACAGTATCGGGGGTTTTCTTACACCGTCTACATCATCCCTGCAAATAACAAATTAGCATAGTCTCATCATTATGGGAGGATGTATTTGTTTAAGACTGATTCATCTCTCATGCAGGCACGCCATGGTTCTTCTAAAGCAGTTCCTACGTTGCCTATCCCTTCTGCCCCAAAGCAGCAGCAGCAGCCACCAAGGAAGGATGTGGGTACTGTCAACCAATCAAATGCTGGGGAGTCCCATCCTCTGTCCCAGGCTAAAAGGGATGTGCACGCTCATGGTCCATCTGCTCCTACTGCTATGGTGACTCAGAAGACTTCCGTTCTTCCTATAGCTGGGATATCTATGCCAATGCCATTTCAGCAGCTACCAGTTCCTGTAAAATTTGGTGCCCCCAATGCACAGATTCAGTCTCAGGGTGTGACAGCCACTTCTCTGCACATGCCAATGCCGTTGCCAGTGGGAAATTCCCCTCAAGTACAGCAACAGTTGTTTGTTCCGAGTATCCAATCTCATCCATTGCAGCCTCAGGGGATGATGCATCATCAGGGCCAGAGCATAGGCTTCACACCTCAAATGGGTCATCAGCTGCCTCCTCAGTTGGGCAACTTGGGAATTAGTGTCAATCCACAATTTGCACAACAGCAAGGTGGAAAGTTTGGTGGCCTACGAAAACCTGTCAAGATCACCCATCCTGAGACTCACGAAGAGGTGAGGCTTGATAAAAGGAAAGAGTCATATTTAGATGGTGGATCAGCAAGCTCAAGATCGCATCCTAATGTACCCCCTCAGTCCCAGCCTGTTGTTTCTTTTACCCCTTCTCATCAAATAAATTACTATTCTTCTATACAACCAAATTCTTATAACCCTACTCCAATCTTCTTTCAAAGTCAGGCTTCTCTTCCTTTGACAAGTACTCAAATGACTCCTGGTTCTCAGGCATCGAGGTATAACTATCCAGTTACCCAGGGTCCACAACCAATATCATTTATGGGCCCGTCCTCTCTTAACTCCCTGTCTGTTAAGAATGGGCCTCCACTGCAGGGTATTGCTGAACCGTCAAACTTGGAACATGCTAAGGTTGTTTATTCAGTAGCATCATCTGCTCCATCGGCTTTAGTTCAGGTGACACTGAAACCAGCTGTTGGTTCACTTGGAGAAAAGGTTGGATCCTCTTCTGTATCAGTTACTTCACCTGTTGTTAGCAAGGGTGAATCACCTAAGTTATTAAGGCCACCTGAGGAAACTAACTCATATCTTCCGCAAAGGGACAGTGATATTGGTGTTGAGAGCTCTGGTCCACAGTCAAGATCTGTTTCTGAACCATCAGGCTCCAGTCCATTATCTGTCACAGTTAAGAACTCTGCTACTGCTTCTGCCACATCTGTGCAGATACTGGCCCCATGTACTTATTCTCCTGCACCTGCTGTACTGCCTGAGGAGTCTGGATCCATTGTGATCAACACTGAAGGCAGAGGAAGGGAAACTGTTAGAAGGTCAGATTCTACTAAGGATCATCAGAAGAAAATGAATAAAAAAGATCTACGGAATTCCCAACGACAGTATCTGGTATTGTATCCTGTGCTTATCAGTGCTTCACATTGCACCTTTCAATTACCAGCTCTGCTTTTAATAACTTGTAAACAATGGCTTTGTTGCAGGCAGATGCCTCTGATTCTGCAGGTGGTTCACAATTATCTTCATTGAAGACATCCTTTGAAGTTGTCAAACAACCAGAGGTAATGCAGTCTCCTGCTTCAGAGGTGGTTGGGTCATCCACCTCTATTTCAAGCTTGGTTTCTCAAACTTTAGTGCATGATAGTTCTTTCAAGGATGGAATATGTGAAAATGGGGAAGGTAAAGCAATTCCTGCTCCATCAGATACCTCAGGTGTATTCGAATCTATCCAGGAACCAGTACCCGCAGGTGTATTCGAATATATCCAGGAACCAGTACCCTCAGGTGTATTCGAATCTATCCAGGAGCCAGTACCCTCAGGTGTATTCGAATCTATCCAGGAACCAGTATCTGGTATTTCTGCAGGCTGTCCTGATGCTTCTGTAGCGGTGATGGATAGTCTTCAGGGTGGGGAGGAGTCCACCTGTGAATCATCAAACACATCAGGTGTTGAAACTGTTTCTGATAATTTGGATGATGTCGATCATGCCAAGCAGAATGGTTATTCCATGCAGGAATGGGGGAAGACTGAACTACCTGAAGGGCCCAAACAAGGTGTTAGTAATATTGAAACCTTTATAGGATCAACTTCAGAGTCCAAGGAAGGCAGTAAACAAACTGAGCACAAGGACTCCAATGTGAGAGAAACAACTGCTGGCAATGAGTCTGAGTCTGTGAAAGCTGAACAGGAGTTGAATGAAATTGCATTGGGTTGCATCTCAGAGGTTGACAGGATGATGGATAACTTAGTAACGTCTGTTACCTCATCTTCAGAATCCATTGATGCTGACACTAGCCCTTCTGGCCTTGCTTCATCAACAGTTTCTCATGATCATAAGTCTTCAACCATTTATGCCTCCACAAATGGTGACTGCATTGATAGTCAAGAATATGCCGCTATGGAATCTGGTATGTTGCATCAGGAGTCAGCTCCTGTTCCAACTACAGTTTCCTCTGAAATGACTTGGAAAGTTGAAGGGAGAAGTGCAGAGAATACCAGTGGAGGCCCTGTTTCCACTTCAGTATCTGCTTCAAAGGATAAGCGCACTTCAGAATCAAGCAAGGTGAAGAATATTACTGCAAGTGGGAAGAAGAAGAGAAAAGAAATCCTTAAGATAGCAGATGCTGCTGGGACAACTTCCGATCTTTATATGGCGTACAAGGGTCCAGAGGAAAAGCATAATACTGCAGTTTCTTCAGAAAGTGTAGACAACAGTCCCAGCATTGATGTGAAGCAGACACCTGCGGATGATACTGAAAACGGTGTTGTAGCAGTTGAGGAAGATGGGCAGAGCAAAGTTGAACCTGATGATTGGGAAGATGCTGCTGACATCTCTACATTAAAACTGAAAACCTCGGATTCTGGTAAATGGGTTTGTGGCAGCTCGATCCGTCATGATGAAGACGGAAATGAAGTTATGGGAAAAAAGAAGTACTCTAGAGACTTTCTGCTGACTTTGTCAGAGCAATGTACTGATCTTCCTGCAGGTTTTGAAAGGTCTGACATAGCAGATGGCCTGATGAGTGGTCCAGTTGGTATATCACATATTGTTGATTGTGAATCGTATCCAAATTCTGGAAGAGTTGTAGATAGGAAGACTGGGGGATCTCGGCCTGAGCGCCATGGGGGTGTTATGGGTGATGATGACAAATGGAGCAAGTCACCTGGTTCTTTTGCTTCCGGACGAGATCCACGTATTGAGATTGGTCAGGGGAGTCCTGTTACAGGTTTTCGACCTGGTCAAGGAGGCAGTGTTCTGAGGAATCCACGAGGACCTCCTCAGTATGTTGGTGGGATTCTTTCTGGGCCAATGCAACCCCTGGCACCTCATGGAGGGGTGCTACGGAATAACCATGATGCTGACTGGTGGCAGCGGGCTACTGGTATCCAGAAGGGTATGATTCATTCACCTCAGACTCCTTCACAGGTAATGCACAAAGCTGGGAAGAAGTATGAAGTGGGTAAAGTGTCTGACAAGGAAGAGCTGAAGCAAAGACAGTTGAAAGCTATCCTGAACAAGCTAACTCCTCAAAACTTCGACAAACTTTTTGAGCAAGTAAAAGAAGTTAACATTGATAATGCAGTTACTCTTAGTGGTGTCATTTCTCAGATCTTTGATAAAGCTCTCACGGAACCAACCTTCTGTGAGATGTATGCAAACTTTTGTTACCATCTTGCCAATGAGTTGCCTGATTTCAGTGAGGACAATGAAAAGATCACCTTTAAGAGATTGCTTCTGAACAAGTGCCAGGAGGAGTTTGAAAAAGGAGAGAGGGAGCAAGAAGAAGCTAATAGAGTTGAGGAGGAGGGAGAGATTAAACAGTCCGAAGAGGAAAGGGAGAAGAAGAAGGTCCAGGCACGAAAGCGGATGCTGGGTAATATTAGATTGATTGGAGAGTTGTACAAAAAGAAGATGTTGACTGAAAGAATTATGCATGAATGCATCAAAAAGCTGCTGGGTTATGATTCTCAATATCAGAATCCTGACGAGGAAGATATTGAAGCTCTATGCAAGCTAATGAGTACAATTGGGGAGATGATAGACCATCCCAAAGCTAAGGAACATATGGATGCATATTTTGAAATGATGACAAATTTATCAAACAACATGAAATTATCGTCTAGGGTGAGGTTCATGTTGAAGGATGCGATTGATCTGAGAAAGAATAAATGGCAACAAAGAAGAAAAGTCGAGGGGCCAAAAAAGATTGAGGAAGTGCACAGAGATGCCGCTCAAGAACGACAAGCACAAACAAGTAGGCTGGCTCGTGGTCCAGGCAGTAGCTCTTCAGCAAGAAGGGGGCAACCTATGGATTTTGGTGTGCGAGGGACAGCCGCATTGTCTTCTCCAATTGCCCAGATGGGTAGTTTCCGTGGTTTGCCTCCACAGGCTCGTGGAACTGGTGTTCAAGATATTCGGTTGGAGGACAGACATCCATATGACAGGACACTGGCAGTTCCCTTGCCACAAAGGCCTATTGATGATGATTCTATTACACTTGGTCCCCAAGGTGGTCTTGCTAGGGGCATGTCTATCAGAGGGCAGCCACTGATGTCAAGTATTCCCCTGGCTGATGTATCCCCCAGTCCTGGAGACTCCAGAAGAATGCCAGCTGGTCCAAATGGTTACAATTCTGTATCTGAGTGGACATCTTATACCTCAAGAGAGGAGCGCATTCCAAGATATATTCCAGAAAGGTTCATGGGGCCGCCTGCTTATGATCAATCAAATTTACAAGAACGTAACACGTTTTTTGGGAGCCGGGATATAAGGAATGTGGATCATTCTTTTGATCGATCTATGGCAACCTCACCTGCCACACGTATGCAGGGATCTTCTGCTCTTGAACAAAATGTTCCTTCAGATAAAGTGTGGCCTGAAGAACGTCTACGAGACATGTCCACAGCAGCAATTAGAGAATTCTACAGGTATGATTTTCTCAAGTGCATGTTATGGATTATCCCCTCAGTTTCTCTATGTGTTTATTTGACAGGTATCTTTGGAAAACTTCTATGCATTGCCAAATGGAATTTGGAGGTTGCAGCTTTTTCCAAGCTGTTTGACAAACTAAGAAAAATAAGGATCCGTTGTTTTGCCTGTATTGTTTTCTTTTGATCTGTAAAAATCTGTTTCTATCTAGGCGTTGTATTCCCTTACGGTTTTTGTTACTCAAATTCTTTCAGGTTGATGCTCTGTGAAGTTCTGTTAAAGGGTCACTCTCCTGTTCTTTCTGCATTTCACTTATGCTTCAGAGAACTACTTGATTGTCCTGGATAATGTTTGTTAATTTGCATTAAAGTGAAGAGACTATCTTATGTAGCTCCTGGATTTTGTTAGAACCTTACTCTTGTGGATATGAGAACAGTATAGTCAAAAGTGTCCTAGTGCTTGCCTAGGCAAGCATGGTTTAAATTGTCGACACATTATGGCTGAAATTGACCAAAATGTGTTGGTTTCCACAGCCGTTGAAACAAAGTTCACATGTAACCCTTCAAAAATTCAATTGGAAGTTTATAGATTGAACCAAAAGTTCTTTGAACCATGTATTTTGTGTTCCAACTGGAAGAAAATTAGGGAAACTCGTCTTTTCAAAACATTTAATGTAAGGTATCTGTTTAGGCCAAGGTTTTTTTTTTTATATGTAGTATGATAAGGCCCAATCTATATGTTGATGGAGCTAATCTTTTTACCCAATTCTTTAAAAACATTTGTTAACACATAATTTACAAAAAATATCACATAATTTGACAAATGGAAAAACCTAAATGTACATGATTTGGTTTTATCAAAAAAAAAAAAAAAAAAAAAAAAAAATTTACATGATTTGGTCTCTATATTTTATTTTGGCATTCATAGGCCCAATTTACACTTTGGTAGGATTTGGTATTTTTTTCAATGTATATATATATACATCTTACCCTCCCCAGACCCCGCGTTAGCGGGAGCCTCGTGCACTGGGTCGCCCTTTTTTTTTTATATATAATATCATATAATTTGATAAATTGAAAAAAACTACTGTACATGATTCGGTCTCGATATTTTATTTTGGCATTCATAGGCCCAATTTACACTTAGGTATGATTTGGTATTTTTTTCAATATATATATATTTAAAGTGGCACAGGCAATATATAGTTGGTTATGTTTTTGCCACTTTAACTGTATTTTTAATATATATTTTTCTTATGTAGTATGTTTAACTGGTTAGAAGTTATGGATTTGTGTTTTGGCTTTATTTCTCCTTGGTGTGTGTGTGTGTGTGTTGTTTTTTAATCATTTCCTAAGTTATTTTCATAATATCCTTAAAAAAACTTTATTGCTTTAGGGTTTCGGACATTCTGATATGGGACTGCCAAGAGAAGGGCTGTAGTTTCCCACAAGTGTAGGGCCCAAACAGTAGCAAGAACCACACTTTAAAAGAGAGAACAACACAAGAATCCAATGCTGGAAGATCTGGGCAGGGATGTAAAATTACTAAAATCCCTATCCGTTTGTCAGAATATTCTGGCCTTTGGCAGGGTTATTCTTATGCTCAAAGTATAGTTCTGTCCCGAATTTCAACTGTTTTGGATGTGATTGAGTGAACTTATATAAAGAAAGTTGCTGTTTTGTTTGTGAGGAGTTAATACAAACACAAAGTGCTCGTGCAGACTGATAAAAGGTCAAGCAGGAAGGCTGTACCAGAGAACTCGTGAGGAGGGTCAAGGCCATGTCTGCAGGTGTCTATGGGTTCGAAATAGGGGCTTTTTGTGGGCCAAACAGTAAGAGATATTGTGGTGAATGAGACTGATCTGGGCCAAATGTAGGAGGGGAAACAGGGGATTAAAGAGGGACTGGTTCTGGAATTTAATAGGAAATAGATCAGGGTTTGATTCCAGACTGCTGTAAGGCTATTTAAAGAGGGATTTTGGGTTTGGGGGTTTAAGAACAGTTAAGGGAAAGGCTCTGGGGTTGCCGCAAGGATTAGGAAGAGGGTCTGTGGGATCTGATTAGGGAAAACAGCAGGGATCCAATGGTTTGTCTGGTTCTACAGAATGTATAAGAAGGTTTTGTGGTTCTTCTTGAAAAGAGTAACACAAGAATTGGATAGGGACTGTCGCAGGTGGCTTAAAAGGTTATGGGTGGAAATTTCAGAGAGAAAACAGAAGAAAAAGGGGGTAGTTTAGTTAATCACAGGTTGTAGAGTAAGAATGTGAGAAAGTTTGAGTCGTGGGGTAGTTTCTTGATGACTTCTTGAATAAGTTCTTGCAGCAGACTTAAATCTCAGGGAAACAACAAGTAAGACTCAAGATAAAAGTAATTAAAATAGCTGTAAATAATGGAGGATTAAGAAAGAAGAGATGGAGAAGGGAAGATATGGATCCTGTGGGAAGAATAGATATTAACGAAGGGGAAGAAAATAGAAGAGAAAGAACTTATCAGGTTCTCCACTCTTGGAAACCAGAAAATCCAACCTATTTTATTCTAATTTCATCAACTGTCGTGTACAACCTTAATATCCAATATATATAGTTGATTCTAAAGACCTATGCCTAATTTAACTAAAAATAACAACCTAATCTAAGACGTTGTCAACCAGCCACTTCTATAACAATTATAAATATTTCAAATAACTCCCTTACTATTCCCTAATTACATATAACCCTTTGGCTGAAAAGCCTTATTACAAAAACACCCTTTAAAACAATAAATTTTGACAAAAATACCCCTAAAACAGAAAAATGAAATTCTAAATTACTGAGCTTCTTCCAAACTCTCTCTTTGGGCTTGGTCTTGGGCTTCCAAAGGGGATATTTGGTGTCTAACCATTGGATGGCTGCTACATCACATTCACTAGGTGTCTTGTTTTTTTAGTTTTTATGAATTACGATTTTATTGATAAGAAAGAAAAAATAGGAATATAAGATAGCCCAGGAACTGCAAAAGCAAACCAGAACAAGAGATAGGAACTTCATTAGCAATCTAGAATATGATCCCCAACATACACCACTTGCTGCCCAGCACTCCATTTGGCTAAATGATCCACGAAAGAGTTGAGAGACCTAGGAATATTTTGTAAAGTGACCTTAAGCTCCACGGACAAATTCCTAATCTCGCAAATGAAATGCTGGAGCCTCCAAGACCCAACATTCTCCCGCATCTGATCACAGTCTGGAATCCCCTTCCACAATGCAATCAGAATCACCCTTTCTCTTGACCATCCTCAAACCTTCAAGCAACCCAATAAGCTTAGCATGATTAGCATCAATATACCCAATTGGACCACCTTTGGCAATGAGAATATTTCCTTGACTGCATCAATCATCCATACCTAGCCGGCACTGGGTTTCCTAACGAAGCACCATCAAAGTTAGTTTTTACCTTTCCTTTGGGAGGAGGGGCCCAAACCAACGCAAGAGCATAGTTCAAAATCTCGCGCGATACAGGC
>JAOXJP010000015.1:3670776-3688242 GCA_025762735.1 Platanus orientalis | reverse complement strand
ATACATTTATGGAAGTATCTATGAGTCTACTTTCTAATGCATTGAACGGTGTGTAATTACGAGTTTTCTAGAAGAAGCGTATGAGTTTTTTTTTTCTCTCCATTTGTCTCTCATACATCATGTCATTTATTTGATGAGTAAACATAGTCCAATGAACACATTTTTCATATCTAAACATTTATCTCGAAGATTTTCTTAATTGTTTTTAAAAAAATTCACTATATATAAGAATTTTTTTTTCTTTTCTCTTGTATTCCAATATTTTAGTTGGTTGTGTCTTCATACACTCAAAATCTTTTCCAAGATTTTAGTTGATTGTCTTACCATATGAGGACCAACATTGAGTTCTCGTTTTACATTTTTTGTGGTATTTTCAAGTTTTTAAGGGTTGGTCCTTAATGCTGCAAACTACTGGTCAATTATACAACTTAAAGTTATTCCTATTTTATCTTGGAGATATTTGGTGGATTCATTGTATTTTTTGAATTCTTTTAAGAACCAGACTACGGGCGAAGTCAAATCCGTGACTCAATCATTGTCATTGTTCTCTTATCTTCATTATCCAGCTTCCATTTTCTAACAAGCCTTTCATGTCATATAGCAACGATCTGTTAAAATCCAAAGCCAAGATCTTGTCAAGGCGTAGAACCAGCCATAGTTGCAAGGTTCCAATTTAATCCAAATCCAAATCAAATTATATTTAGCCAACACAAATCCGACTCAAGTTATAACAACTCTTGTCTTAAGATCCAAGGCTACAGAAACAAAAATGAATTAGATAAGATCTCAGATATGACACACCCCATTTCATTGGTGACTGCTCTCTTTCTTTCTGAAAACTTATTGGTGAACATTAGAGCCACCAATCCAATAATCACAAAGTCAGTCTTGCCGCAGACTTACAGTACCAATAAAATTAATTTATTGATCCAAAATCCTTAGATCATTCTTGAATTATGGTTTCCTGTTGCACCTTTTTTCTTTTCCTCGTTAATTCATTGCATAAACAGTCCTATTTCATTCTTCATTCTTATTATATGAATGAGACACAAGACTCTAGAAAGGATAAAATTAGAAATTAATTCATTTAGGGAAGATTAAGTGTAACACCAGTAGATGACAAGATGAGGAAAGGTCAATTGCAATAGTTTGGACATGTGTGCACCAGTGAAGAGTGAGATGGTGTAAGTTGAAGGTGGTAAATGGACAGAAAAAAACCTAATCTGACCTGAGTCAGAATACCGGGGAAAGACATGGGTGACTGATTTAATGGAAGATATAGCCCTTGATTGGATGGAATGGCTGAATAGGATTCATATAGCTAATCCTAATCCCAAGTAGTTGGGATGAGGCTTCTTCTAATTATGATAACACAACTCTAGTTTTGAGAAATTACAGAAACAACGATTCGTCTACTGTTTATCAGGTTTCCATGTCTACAAGACTAGCAATGTGCCAATTGGTTAAGTTATACATACAAAGATTTCTAAAGAGCGTTTAGCAACCACACGGAATGAAATTATTCCCTTTGCTTTTTATAGCATTAAAAGCAAAAGTATATTTACATGTAGTCATCACAAAACAGATGATAAAAACTGAAAGGATGCAAATGTTCTGTCCAGGGTTTTGTATCTTCGACAGTGTCCTCTACCACAGGCTGACACATGATGGTTTTTTGAATTTGATGCCTCTTTTAAATAGGGAGCAAATGTTCATTTGAACACATTTTTTTGAATGGTTTTAATCCTATACACCTCATTTTTAGGGTAACTATTTTTTCATTTGAACTGTTTTTACAGCACCCTTTGTGTTGGACACAATAGGACATACAAAATCCTGGACAGAACATTTGTTCTCAAACTGAAATGAGTTCAAATCCTCAAATGACCCTATGCTATAAAAACAAATTAGGATAATGCCGTTTTACTGCGGTTTCCAAATGCCCCTTAGAAGCTGACAATCCTGTGATTTCCAAACGCCTTCTAAGAGGCTGCCTTGATTGTCAGTCTCATAATTATTTAAGGTCTAGCAGCCACGGTTAAGATTTACATGCCATAACTGAGGAGACCTATAAAATCCCTGCATTTTGTGTATTACTTTTCACAACTATTGTAGACAATGAGTAGCACAATCAAGCGGGATTCAAGCCATGATTCCAGTTAGTTGGGCGTGATCCCAATTTTGAATGAGGTTTCAATGAAATGAGATTAAGCTAATTAGCTATGTACGTAACATCTCAAAAACTTCCAATTAAAATTATCAGTTATAGTTATAACAGAAGTATAAGTCGAAATATATTGGAGAAAAAGGGTATAGGATCTTTCCAAATACAGAAAGTTGGGTAAAACAAAGGCGCATCTTATTACAAATCATCTCTAACGATGCAACTATAAAGAACTACAAAACAAATTATGGAAGCAAACCGTAGGCCATGAGATGGAGAGACAGACTACACTCATAGGGAGAAAGGCTTTGTATACACATCAAATGGTTCACAGGCTGTTAACTGCGGCTCCTGTAGCAAAATGAGACAAAGCCAGAGTTAAGTCCAAATATCAGGATATTGGCCTTACAGGCAGGCACTAGTTAAATTACTGCTACACAATTATAAAAGTTTAAATCCAACAGCAACGTGCTTAGAGTATCAATCTACACTGTAAAGAGATGGTATAACGAATATATATGATTGTGATTAACAGGCTTATCTTAGACATAATGAATTCTATACTAACTTACCACATCAACATGGGCACTTGTGTGTACTTGTGAACATGCATAGACATAATACAGGGAGACAGGAAAGCAAATATGTATGGACGCTTGTACATGTACAAATCTTTGCAGCAAGAAATTCCCTACACTGACATGCTGATCAGGAGAAAATCCTGATTTATCTTTAATCTTGTTTTCAGGTATTATCAACATCGTCTTATGCTATCTACTGAAAATGTATGATGCACACTGAAGATGATGTTAATTACAAACTAAACCATACACAGTAATGCAGTAATAACCCTGAAAATTGGCCATGTGTATGGTGTCCTATAGTCACACAAACACTGCACACATTGGATTTCTCCCCTAACAATAGTCCCCATCGATTATTTTTTAAATCATTAATTTTTTATTTTTTAATTTCAAATAAGAAAAGTGGGTCTGGAGGACCATTAGGCTGAAACTTGCAAGGAGGGTGGGTGAGGTGGTGAAACTTGTGGAGCCTTTTGATCCAGCTACCTCAGCTGCCACATGCCAGAAAAACTGACCCATCCAGTGAAGAAATTTAGATAGACCCACCAATGAGGTCATTCCTATGCGTGTGCTGTGTGTATGGTATGCATGCTGATTGGGCCCCTAGGAGCCCTCAAGTCAGAGAATCTACATTTGTGCCTCAACACATGTACATGTCAGTGCCCAAACTACATATCAAAACAAGATGGTAGTGCGAGCTAATACCTGTCTCATTGCACCGAGACTGCCCCCGGTCAAAAGCATAGTGAGGAGAGATGTCACACCACCACCACCAAGGTCATTACCCGAATCACGAATGATAGCTCGCATTGAGTTTAGTATGCTCCCATATGTAGTCCCTTGTCCACGCTCAATTGCTTGAATGAAAGAATAAGTCATTGCACCTGTTGAAGCAATCTTAGATAGAGCCTGTCCACAAAAAGTATTATCTTTAATTAATAGTTTGTCAAGTAATTGTGATATAAATTACATTGAGTATCGAAAGAAAATATTCTGTAATCCTTGTAAAATAATGGAGAGTGAGTCCTAGACTTACTGAAGTATCAGCAGAGGTTTGATCATCATCACAACCACTGAAGGAAATGGCCTCCCCACCATTTGTTCCTTTCCATACACCGGATCGAGGGCGATGGTCCTCCCATGCGTACTGCCCGCTCCTACATATGTAAAAGAGAATTAGATTAGTGAGGTTCAAAACATAAATAGCACCAGGGGAAATTGGAAGTTTTAGTATCATCATCAGTTCAGAATTGCATGCACACAATAGATAGTCTTTTTCTTTTTCTTCTTTCTTCTTTTTTTGATGAGAAAAAAAGAAGAGTTGATTAAAATAAAATAAACTGAAAAGAAGGGGGGATAAGACATCCCCCACAATACACAACAAAACATAACAGAAAGTACACATGTACAACCAACCATCTCAACTATCTCAGCCCTATTACCAATTCCATATTAGATCCCCCCCCCCTCTCAAAATAAATAAATAATAATTTCACACCCCTTAGAGCTATCTCCTCCTTAGCCCTCCTACAGAACTTGAAAGAGGGTTCAGCCGCATCTTTAAAAACTTGGTTGTTTCTTTCCATCCACAAAGACCAACACAGCACCACAGGAAGCATTTGTCAAATACTCCTCTCTTTGGCAGTAAGAGCTGATGATCTCCACTTGCACAAGATGTTTATAACAGCTGGTGGGGCCACCCTATACATCCCAAAACTTCTCATTACCCAAAACCAAACCTCCCATGCATACAGGCAGTGAATCAGCAAATGTTGTATGGATTCCCAGCTGTTAAAACACAATAAGCAAACATTGCTCACAAAAAATCCTTTTCTTATCAGATTGTCCACCATCGCTATTTGCCCTAATGCCACTGTCCAAAGTAAAAATTGAATCTTTAGAGGGACTGGATGATACCATATTTCCTTCCAAGGCAAATTCATTTATGGGGACCCTTCAAGCTTTCATGGTGAACTTCCCTCCTGGACCCAAGTGCCAAAACTGGCTGTCCTTACGGTCTACCCAAGGACTATAAGTCTCCAAACTTTCCAATAGGCTGTGAATAGAAAAGACTTCCCAATCAAAAGCTGATCTCAAAACTGGCTGCCATACCACGTATCCTTGATTTACCGCCACCTTCGCCTGTTCACCACTTGATTCCCAGCCGGAGCTTATACCTTTGGATAAAACCTTTTAACAACACATTCCCGCACCACTAATCTCCCAAAATCTGGTTCCATTTCCCACTTCATACGTGACTCCTTTTTTTGAAAATTTGCAATTGCTTCATCATCCCTTTCCAAACGCTCTTCCAGTACATACCCTTGACCTCGCTTGGGTTCCATACATTTTGGACCATATACTTTTCAATCATGATCCACTTCCAAAAACTCTCCCCACCAAGACGCCAAAGCCACTTACACCAAAGGTCTTTATTCACCTCCTTCAATGTGAAGGAGAACCAAACCCCTTTATTTTTGGAGTATATCCCATCCCCGTTCCCACGCCAAAAGGTGACAACTTGACTACCCTTCCCACCCTCTCCATAAGAAATTCCTTTGTTGCCTCTCCACATTTTGAGCAACCAGCACAATATAATAGTGTCATTGGCAAACTGAAGATGAGACCCTGATAAGCTCCCATTTCTAACTCCAAACTCTTCAATCATCCCATTCCCTGCTGCCCTCTCCAGCATCTCTCCCAACACCTCAGCCACTAAAGGAAAAGTAGGGAAGATAAGGAATCTCCCTACTTCAGTCCTCTAAAGCTTCTAAGGTATCTCGTTAGAAAGGCATTGACCATTACTGAAAAAGAGGCCTAACTAACACATTTCTGCATCCACATTCCCCATCTAACTCCAAAATCGTAGCTACAGAGCATATAGATAAAGAAATCCTGGCTTATGTGGTCATACACTTTCTCCATAGCCAGTTTATATATCACATTGGAATTCTTTTCCTTAATCTTGAGTCAATACATTCACTAGCACATAAAACACCATCAAGAATGGACCTCCTTTCAAGAGAGCCCCTTGCACCTGAGACACCACTGAAGGAAGCACCTCTTCATTCAGAAGCTAAGCACTTTGATATGATCTTGTAGGTGCTCCCCAATAGGCTCATTGGTCTGGAATATCCTATATGTTCAGTGATACGGGAGCATTTTATGCAAAGAAGAAACATCTGGAAGACCATGGATAAGCCCCTACGTGTGAATCTAGTAGGGGTAGATTAATTTCTGTTTTGGGAAATTTTATTATTTATAATTTAGAGTTTAGGAAGTTGAGTGCTTTAAGGCAAAAAAATATTTCCAAAGATTGGGGAATTTAGAGGTGCATGATTTTCTCTCTTGTGGGTCTTTATATCTTTAAAAATTTAAAATTTAAGGGCCCCCCAAGTGCTGGTCATGTGGCACAGGTTTGAAGTTTTTTGGACTCTTTTAAAGAGTAAAAAACAGGGATCAGTTTATGAACGCTTCTCTTAACAAACGCTCATCACTGCTCCTTGTCAGGGGCTGACACATCAGCGTTGAAAAATGATTTTCACTTTTTTGGGGGGTGCATATTCACTTTTTGGCACTGATGTGCCCGCCGCCTAACAAGAAGCGGTGGTTAGCATTCGTTAAGATGAGCATTTTTTATCCATTCACTAAAAAACATGGCCCCATAAAGCTGGATGACAGCTCTAATAAATCTCAAAATCTTCGGAGAATATTGAGGTGATTTTGGCGGGCCCACGAATCTTGGATGACAACCTTTAATGAGTCAAGTTTTAAGGAGTTTTTATTTTCAAAAGTCCTACTTATTTTGGAGTCTTATCTTAAAGAGAAGTTTTAGGATTTTAGAATTTAAGTGCTTTAGAAAGTTTGTCAACTAGGAGTCCTAGAATATAGGGATTCTACTAGGATTAGGATTCTATTTATTTTACAATATTGTAAGCCTATATATAGGCCATCAAATATGAATAAAAAAATCAGTGAATTATATTTTGAAAAAAATTGTGCATGTGTGTGTTGAGGTGGGTTGTGACCCATGCTTCTCTTTTGAGGTTGAAGTCATGGACTCCCCCTAGAATCTCTCTATTCTCTCCTTTCTTCCTCTCCTCTCCACGAGTGAGACAAAGTAAGCTATCTCCCCTTTACTTCTTTATTTCTTCTTCTCTACCTCACTATTTTCTGTAACAGCCCTTTCTTTCCCACTAATCAGCCCCTCAACTGACCCTGTTTTACCCCACAAACAGCTCTCTGTTCTGCCCCTACTCCAGTCCAAGCAATCCCCTTCTTTCCCCATTGTTTGGACCTTAAAACAGTCCTCTGTCTGACCTCAAACAGCCACTATTATTCCCTTTCTTAGTCTACCTGAAACACTATAATTCTCCCTCAAAAATTTACTGAAGATCCTATTACATTCCTTGCACCTAACCACACCTCCTACCACCCTCTTAGACCTTCCCACATGTTCCTCTTGTTGCAGCTAACTCTCTTTCATCTGCAGTCCAAACAAAAACCACTTGTTCCCTACTTCTAACCTCTTCAAACCCCTTAAAACAGTTTACTGTTCTATGCCTTCAAATCCCCACATATACCTTCTCATTCTATCCCAATGTCAGTACCTAATCCCTTCTAACTTGGTGTCATTAATCAAATTTCTGCTCATAATTTTATCCTGCATCATTCAGCCCCTTCCTTCTTTGGAATTAGAGTAATGAACATAACATTACTGCCTTTGTCTAGAAATCCCCTCTCATGAAAATCTACAATCAACCATGTCAAGTCCCCTTTTAATCACCTCTCAGTACACTGTATTGAAAGCAATGGGAAACCCATCTGAACCCCGGGCCTTATTACCCTCAAGCTCCCACACTGCTTTTTTCACTTCCTCTTCATCAAAGGGTCATTCCAAGCAGTCCGCCTTATAATCAAAATTACGAGGCAGGGGTAGGCCATCTATCTTGGGCCTCCTTTTCTATGACTCTAAATAGAGGGCCCTGTAATACTCCACCATTTCATCTCTAATCTCCTTTTCCCTTTACTTCTTCACCTATTTTCAAACAATGTATCACATTTATTCCCATATACAACTCACTATTTTATGGTAGAACTTCGTATTATCATTTCATTCTTTCAGCCATTGGCCCTCAATTCTCCTCCATATTGAGCAACCTCCTATATATTTTTTTTCCACACTCAGCCTAATTCCACCTCAGATAGACCTTTTTCCTCTTTCTTATCTCATCTTTTGATAGTTTCTAGATCTCTTTCCTTTCTTCTCTCGATCCTTCCAAACTCCACCTAATTCCACTCTTTCAACTTTTCTTTCAAGTGTTCAAGCTTCAATCTAAAACTTTGTCTTAAAGTTAAACATGAATCCTCGAAATCCGTTAGATCCATTTAATGCTAGGGCATTCCCTTCAAGCGATCACATGGTCTTTTATGGTTTCCATAGTATCAACCAAGTCATCCTCAATCTACATTCTTGAAATATGATTAACATTTCTTCTACAAGAGACCACCTGGTGGGAAAATTTGGTGTTATTATCACCTTCTTTCAACCATTGCACCTTGGTTTTTTGCTTCCATTTTAATTCTTCCAATCTTGCCACTTTCTTGAACTCATCTTTAGCGGAGTCTCTACACACACATTCATCCCTGGAGAGACCCCTAACTTCCTCCTGGTTATTACACCTTGGCCTTATTTTTGTGGCTCAAAACATACCCGTTTGGCTTGATTTTGGTGTCATTTGAAAGGTTATTTAGTTACTTTCTGATTGAACCCAGGATCTTGCAAATCTGATGTGTTTCCGAAAAGTTATGACCAAAATATAATGGGATTTGTGTTTTTCGGTCATACTTTAGGAGTCTTTTTAGGTAGTACCTTAGTGTCAAGTTTTGTCTAGAGTTAGCAATAGATTTAGATTTGTGTATATAAATATGGAAAAGATGGAGTGCTGTAACAGACAGAAAATTAATTTTATTGAATGAATAAATGAATGTTTATTTGGTTGAAGGTTTCACCGGTCTAAAATCCTAGGTAATCCTAAGCAACATTTCTCTTTTCTATTGAATTCCTCTTAATTTTTTTTCTTCCATCTTGATGTTCTCCTTCTATCTTCTTCATCTATTAATTCTATTGAATTTCTGCTTATTTCTTCAACCCATCACTATTCCTTGTTCAGTATTGGATTCTTTAAATCCCTAGGCTGTCCTACATTACCCCCCTTGTCAGTTTAGATTCCTGAAACATCACTACCTAATTCATATGCTTTACGCACATCTCTTTCACCATTCACCTTTTTTCTTTACTCCCCAGAATCCTCACATTCAAATTCAAAGACAAAATCCCTATCTTCATCAACAACCACCTCTTGAACCCTTTCCTCTCTGATCCCTGGCCCAGATCTCCCTCCCCTTTCTCATAAGTCCCCAATTGAGATTCTTCAGCTCCCTCAGAACCGGTCTCCTACCCCACCACATGCCATCTGCTGCCCATACCCATTCCTCTTTTTCTGTTTCCAGGGCCGAGAACAGAGCCCAAGTTTCCCGTTCTTTTCATTCAAATGACACCCAGAACTCTGCTGACCTCCCCTATCACCTTCAAGACCCATTTTGACACATCGGCCAAGGGCTGCCCCTTCATCCTCCACTGCAGTCAGAGCCATAGAGTTTCCTCCTCATATAATATCCCAAAGGTACCTGCCTCCTCCCCTAACTCCTCAACCGTCCCTACTCCATTCCCCATAATCCCCCTCCACCACCCACTGACTCCACCCCCTCGACACACGTCACACACCAGCCATTTTTCCCCAACCCTCCCTAAGACTTCCCCTTCATTGTGTCTCCATCTCCCTGCCCCATTCTTTTACCTCTGCCTCTATCCCCTCCTGGTTATCCCCTTATTGGACCCCATCCAACTCCATTTCCCTACTTAAATCCCCCTTCGTTCCCCAGAGCACCCTATGAAACCCCTCCTCTTCCCCTCTGCCCTTTTTACTTTTGACAGCAGTAGTATTTGTTGTCTACAACATTAACATTCCCAGTCATCTGAGAATAATAAACAAAAAAATATTTTGAGTCGTATAAATATCTAATAGGAACTAACCTGTTCATTCTGCAGAGGAATGGTAAATCTAGTACAGTTCCACTGTGGCAAGCATCTATTATTGCATGCAGCCTAACCCCATGAGGAAGAGGTCTAACAATTGTTGCATTGACCTCATCATCAACAATCATTCCCTGAGCTTCAAAGTCCAAAGGACAGAGGGTTTCATCATATCCATCAACCTCATCCCCATTATAGTTCCTCTGCCTTGAACCATGACCAGAAAAGTGGAACAATAGAGAGTCTCCTGGTTGACAACCTTGTACAAGCCAATACAATGCCATCCTCATGTTTTGTTTGGTTGGGAGCCTGTAAGGATCAGTTTCTTCTTCTGCAAGTCAACTTTCAGAAAAGGTTTAAAGTTAGAAGAGGGAAAAGAGAAACAGTATGATAAACAAAATGTATCCAAAATATGAACAAGAATTCCAATAGAACTACTTGACTAATAAGTAAATGAACAAAAAAAAAAAAAAAAAAAAAATGTTGAACCTCAATTCCACCTTGACATAAAAGTCCAACAAGAAAGAAAAAAATAGCAATCATCAGGAGACAAAAGATAAGTAGTTTAACGTTAAGTTATTTGGTCTTCAGAAAGTAGGAGTAACTGAAGAAGGCCACTGTATAACTACCTTCTTGGTAAACTTTTGCTTGCATGATCATCACATTAGAAAAGACAATAAAAATCAACTAAGTTAATCATACACACACACACACACGCACACATAAACCAATATGGTCAAAAACATTTTTATGATTAATCTGAGAGGAGACATATGGTCGTAGGTTGCATCAAGACTTCGTTTGCAAAAGGTCAATCAAGTGTCTGTCAACCTCCCTAAATGGCATAACTGAAACTTCGGCAAAAGAACATCCAAAGTCTGCCAAGGTATTAAATCTGCCAAATCGATCACTTGATGTTACATTTTCATGAGATGATCCATAATAGAAATTATCTGCAGAAAATTTGCTGGAATTCAGAACTATCATGTCAAACATTGCAATCCTTCAGAAAATTAATATGGTCTTGGACAAGCTCTGCATGCAATAAATTCATCAATTCTCTTCAGCTCAGGGTTTTTTTTCCCAGTAAGGCAAACACTTCTACTTCAATGCATCTTGGCCAGAATTGTTGTTTCCTGTGTTGTTGACCATCAAGCTAAATAGAAGCAACAGTCAACTAGTTAATTCTCTTATATCTTGTATCTTCCTCTACTAGAGAAAGTAAGACATGGAACCTCTTTGTCATGCTCAGACTTTGAAGTACAAGCCTTTAGACACTTGTGGATCAGAAGGCCAAGCAGTTCAACAAGGATTGAACCTTGGCTGATAATTTGTTTGTTGCAATAGTGTTCAAGCACACCAGTATCTTATTCATTACTGAACCAGCTCATCTGCAGTGGACCATGGTTCAAAATTTTCATTTCAATTGAATTTTCTCCTTAATGAATTATAGAAATTATGATTTAATTTAGTTGGAATGTTTACAAATAAAAAAAAAATCTATGGAAATTAGGGAATTATGAAGAAAACATGAAAATTTCTTATAGAACAACTTTAAGGGAATGTTAAAATAAGTATGATTACACACAGAGGGCTCAAATAACTATATGAGCACCTATGTAATAATATAAGAGTGGAAAAAAGGACTACCACATGCGCTGCTTAGAAGATATGGTTCATTATTTATCACCTGAAATGAGGGGTTTTTTTTTTCACATAAGACTTATACAATAAATCCATATATACATGATAAACTAAAATACAACTCTTGCATCATATCCTTTATCCCCAAAACCACATAGAATTCCTAGCTGGCCTGTCTCTATCAAGAATGAGGTGGTCATAGTATTACTGCTCCTTGTATTGGTATCAAGACCGAAGCCATCGTGTCATAAAGCATGGTAACTTCTCCACATGTCAAACTTATACTTTTCTTTTCAAGGTTTGAGATTTAAATAGACATAAAAAAAAGTAGAATCCCAAAAATGGGAATATGTTTTCCAGTCTCAAGATTTCAATGAAAGTTGATTTCGCTTAAAAGTTAAATATATATATATATATATATCCATGAAAGTAGATTTTTTTTGTGAAAAATTGCATCAAAATATCATTAAATTTTTAAATTTTTAATCAAAATTAAGAAATAATTACTCCCACCTTGATTTTTACTTTGCATCGCAATAAGTATCAAAATTTAATCTCCCTTTAATTTCAATTCAATCTTATAATAAGCAGCGATTTTTTTTGAGGAAATTTTGCAAATTTTGACCCATTAGTGTGACAAAACCTATGCACTTCTTTTTTTTTTTTTTGTATTTATTTGAGTCAGAAGTATGTAATCATGCTTATTTTAACATGCCTTGAAACTTCATTGTAAATTTTCACTTTTTTCTCGATATTTTCCCAAATTTTTCAAAAAATTTCACAGATTTTCCATTATTTTGAATTATTCCAGCAGTATTTCCTATAACTTCCATTATTACTCAGGAAAAAATATCCATCGAAATTGAAATTTTGGGTCTCAATCATGTTAGAACAACAGCAGCTACAACAAAGCCTTATCCCAACTACCTGGGGTCAACGACACAAATCCTATGCTGCCCTCCACTCTATCTAAGGCCATATCTGATGTTAAATTATTATTTTTTTGGTAATTAACGACACTTCATTGAAAAAGAAAAAACTTAAAATAGAACATGGGGAAGAGGGGGGAGGGGGGGGGGGAGGCCCCTCTACCAATCCTCTGGAATATAGTTCTCAAAATATAATAGAGAATAAGCCACCGTATTAGCCAACCTATCTGCCAAAGCATTTTGGCGCTTATCAACATGGGAAAGAGAAATGGATAAACATACAACTAACTCCCAAACCTCACACATAATAGAAGAAAGGCACCACAAACCACTTCCTTTACCCAACTCCCAACTAATCACAATAGAGGAGTACCTTTTCACCATACAAACTTTTATGTCTAATCTCTTCAATTCCCACAGCCCCAAAAGGAAACCCATAGTCTCAGCTTTACTGGAATCACATACCCCCAATGGGCCACATATGGCATGAATGACTTAGCTAGAATGATCTCGGAGAACAACCAAAACCCGTTGGCCCTGGATTGCCTTTAGAAGATCCATCGAAGTTAAGCTTTAGGCAATCAGCAGGAGGAGGGGACCATGGCAACAACTCCTTCCTCATCTTAGGAATGGACCAAGATAAATAAAAAAAAAAGCGGTTGCATAAAAGAAGAGATAGAGGGGTGCCTTTGCAGTTTGAACTCCTTAGTCATCAAAATCCAGCCACTCACTTTTCTTCTAATGGAGTCTTACCTCTCTTGAAGATCTGAATTTGTCTTCAAAGAGTTTGTGGTTCCTCTCCCTCCAAATCTCCCACATTATCCCATGCAACAAGCACTCTTAGAACAACTTGAGATGAACTCCTTTCCCACTACTACACCATTGCCACACAAAGTCCTTTAGATAATTCAACCATAGTCGAGTCCTCCCCGTTTTAGAGAAGAAATGGTTCCAAATAGCCTAAGAAAAGCTACAATGAAGAAATATATGCATTAGAGATTCATCCTCTTTTTTGCATAGGATGCATTAATAGGAGAGGGTCATATATGGTCTTTTTCTTTGGAGAACATCCACAGTATTAATGCAATTGAACACCGCTGACCAAACGAAAGCCTTTTCCCTTCCAAATTTTTTTGGCAGGAAAACTCTGATCAAACCAAGATCCAAATCCTTTTGTCAGGAAACAAGGAAAGCTCATTACCAGTGTTGGTTCCATAGTTACAGGGTGTTGGGAGGGGTGAACAAGAAACATATTTAACCTTTGACTTTTTACACAAAGTGGCTGCTCACCTTACTTGAACTTGCATTTTCACGTTGGACTCGAAAGCAAAGGGGCTAAGATATCAACTTCCCAATCAAAGAAATCTCTAAAGAAAGTCAAATTCCAATCATGGCCACACAAAGATGGGGAAAGCACATCAGCAATAGAAACATCTTTTTGGTTTGATATTCTAAATAATATGGCGTGGGAAACATATCTGATGTTAAATCACAAGGACCCATGTCTTTTCTCACTATGCTGCCATCATATATCAACTGAAGTCAATTTTAGTCTTCATCCTTTTAGCGCCTTCAACTTGCACTATTTCACTCCTCACTAATGCTATCACTGGTCTTCATCACACAGGGCTAAACCATCTTAGTTAACTTTCTCTCATCTTATTACCTATTGGTGCTAAACCTAAGCTCCCACAAATAGATTCATTTCTAATTTCAACATTTCTAACATTGCCACTCATTCATCTCAACATCATTGTCTCAGCCACACTTGTTTATGTATGTGTTGTTTCTTGGCCACACAGGCACCCAATATTCAGCTCAATAAAGGATGACTGGTCTTATTAAAATTTCACTTCATTTTTAATGATATTTGTTAATCACAACAAAAGCCTCTAGAAGCACCACTCCACTTTATTTACCTTGCTCTATGAGTAGCATTCTCTTCAATATCTCTTATGGGACATCCCTTAGTTATCAATCTTAACTATTCCCACATCTCCGCTTCTATTTTTACTTCTTTTGTTTTTTGGATAATTTTAATTTTACTTAAATTTCATTCCCTGTATTCACCTTAGTCCAACTTATCTTAAAACATCTTGATTTTAGAACATGCCTTCATTTAATTTGGCATTTAACCCTTCCGTTAATCAAAATAATATCATCGGCAAAAAAAATACACCATGGTACCTCCTCCTCCTATGTATGACTGAACTCATCCATAACTAAGACAAAATATGGCTCAATACTAACCCTTGGCATATATCTACTATGATTGCAAACTCTTCTATCCATTTGTTATAGCATCAATTATCCTTTCGTTGTACATAACCTTAACAAGTCAATATATCCACTTGGGACCCATTTCTTTTCCAAAATCCACTAAATGATCTCTCTAGGAACCTAGGTACCGTATCATGTGTTTTCTCAAAAGCGATAAAGACTGTGTGATGATCTTTATTCTTCTCTTAAAATTTTCTATCAGTCACCTAGTGCATGAGTCTTATATACCCAAAAAAATAAAAAACCATTCTGAGTATTATGGAACAAATCTTATTGGCAATGCCTAGCTAGTCCCCTATTCCTCTCTTACTTAGTATACATAGTTGTTTTGTAGTTTTAAAATCCTAAGTGTTTAATCATTCTTATATTAACATTCCTTTAAGTTCCATTTAAAATTTTCACATTTTTTTTTTCCATATATTTTTTAATTTCTACAAAATTTCCATTATTTTGAACATTCAAACAAAACTTTAATAACCCACTAGAGTGAAACATCCATCTACTTCAAAATTTGGAACCTTACTCGGTATATCTAAGAGAACAATAATTCTTAAGCTCTAAATGTATAATAAGTTCCATTGACAAAACACAAAAAGAACTGTCTTACATAGAAGATATATGATGGCAATCTAAAACATGTTAATCAGCTTCATGATAAATGCATTCAAATTGTACTTTCCAATACATTATTAAAAAAAGGAAGACACAACTCAACAAATCAATGAATACAAACATGAAACATACAGCCAAATTCCCCCAAAGGGAGCAATTTTAAATAATCTACCAACGCATTTCAAAATAACCAATCTTATAACAATCGCTGAAGCTTGAACACGAAGTTTTGATCTTGGTTCACGATCGAACAAGAAGTAAACAAGATGAACCATTAAACAAACCTACGATATAATCTATCAAATAATCGAAAATTATATTCTGACGAATCGTATCGTACCGGTTAACATAAGGATGGAAGCTTCGGGGAACTTGAACTTATTGATGAGGAGGTACCGCATGCACTTGGCGTCGTTGATGCAACCCTTAAGCTCGTGCCGGGAGTACCGATACGATATGCCGCAAATCACCGCCTTCTTGCGGCCGTGGGGCGACGGAGGCGGAGCCGGGGGGGCGTGGTTGTAAGGTGAAGGTGCCGGCGGCGGGGGTAGCGGAGGCTGGTGAGGAGCAGGTTGGTAGCTATGGGAATTGGAGGGAGGGAGGCTACGATGATCGGCGATTTGGGTGATGGCTTGGCATAGAACGCATCTGATCGATTTGGCGCCGGGCGGGAGCTGCAGCGGTGTCCGGCAGTGGGAGCAGTTGACAAGCATATACATCGCCGACGAGGAAGATCAGAAGAGAAAGAAGAATTGGAAAAGAGTTGTTGAAATCAATGAAACAGAGAGAGATAGAGAGAGAATTAGGTTCAAAAGGAGGAAGATAGGAAGCGAAGAGGAAGGAGACGATCGCTGAACGATGATGACTCCTTGCGCACTCCGGCTCCTCTGACGCGTTTTAGGTGGAAATAGGAATTGGGTTATATAGAAATAGTTTCCTTCTTTTAATAAGTGGAAAAGTCGTTTTTAATCATTTTATAAGAAAGGTAAATTTTTTTTTTTTTTAAAAAGATAATGAATATGTGATTTTACCAACTAGACCTTCAAAGTATCTATTAAAATTTTTTGAGTTTTTTTGTATTTTTATTCCTGCTACAAAAAACTACAAATAATTTTGCTACAGCTGATCACTGGGGGGAGGGAATAACTATACAAGCTCTTTGCTGCATAAGTGGATCAGTAGCCGTTTTTTTTTTTAAAGTAAATAGAAATAGAAACTATGTTAATGCACCTTTGTTTCGTTAAGTGATCATGCTAGAATGTTAATTAATCTCTTAGACTTCAATAAAAGAGGGATACGTGGCATGTCAGGTTTGGTTGTTGTGCGAGGTTGCGGAACAGATTTGAACTCTAATAAATTTTGATACCATTTTTGAGAATAGATGGTTTAATATATACAACATTTCTTTGTGTTACATAATAAAACCTTTTTCTTTTTTATGGTAAATACATAAGTAAACCTTATTCCAACTATTTGGTGTCGGTAACATGAATCCTGTTACGATATTTTTCCTTTTTTTAAAGCCTTTTATACCTATCAACTGGGATTGATTTATTCTTTTTTATTTCATTTTACAAAAAGGAACATAACAATGATTATTGTCTGTTTTGAGACAGACTTCTAAAGGCGTGCTATTGATTGACACATGATGTATGTTTGAATTTGATGTCTTTTATTGACCACTACCTTTCAGCCGAACATTTTTTGGATTTATCAATTGCCTCTTCGTAAACGAGTAGGCCCACAATAATGTTGGGGTCTTCAAGTTCTCTTCTCTAAAATGGGCGTTCATCATCTTTGATGTGAACCCATGTGCCTGCCCCCTGACAAGGGGGCAGGAGAGGAGTGGATACAATCCACTCTCCCCTCCCAAAGACCGTCTCCTGTAAGTGGGGCAGTCCTTTCCCTATATTATTTCTCCCCAGAGATGAGTCAAAGTATCAAACCCCTCTTAGGTTTTGGTGAGGATTTTATACATCGACCCCTAAGCTGTGCAGCGTCTGCCAATGGTCAAGCGGGTGAAAACATCAGCGCCGAAAAGTGATTTTCACTTTTTGGGAGAGTGTGAAAACACTTCTGACACTGACATGGCCACCCATTGACCTAGGCGTTTGCATACGCCGAGCATAGAAAAGCCTCAACGCTTAGGTTTGGCAA
>JAOXJP010000015.1:3655440-3670676 GCA_025762735.1 Platanus orientalis | reverse complement strand
CATTCCTAATTTTATCCTTTCTAGTCTTTCCACTCATCCATCTCAGCATCCTCATTTCAGCCACACTCATTTTATGTCCCACACTCAGCATCCTTATCAACAAAAGCTACTAAAACTCAAAATAATAATAGGGGTTGTTGACTAGTCCTATTATATGTCCCACATGTTTACTTTGAAACCCACTAAAAAATAAAATTATCCTAGTTGTCGACCACCTATAAAGTACCTAAACTACCCTTGGGTTTTCTACCTTATTACAAGCATAACCCCCTAAATAAAACCCCAATAAACTATGGCATTAAAGCCTTACTACATAAGTATCCGAGCCCCTAAACACCTAGCAAAATCCCACACTTTGCAAGTCTTGAACCTTTCTCTCTTGTGTGGAGGAACATACAAGAGCCTCTTAGTGTTGTCCGCATCATATACACTTCATCTTAAACTCTCTCAACATAGCGCACTAACTTTTCAGGGAGAAAAGACAATGAAAAAGGAGATGAGAGATGTTCTCTGAATCACTATAACATAAAAGGCAGGCATTTAGGAGGTAGAAGCCTCTTCTTATCAAACTATCCATCTTGGAAATCTTACATTCTTACCAAGAATGGCTGTCAACACAAAGAACTGCAATTTAGAAGGAATAGGATGGCACCAGATCGTTTTCTGGGAAATATTATGGAGGGACCTGTATCCAACATCTTAAAATAGGATTTCACTGAGAAACCACCACTTGAATCTAACTTCCAAATTCTTTTATCATGATTCTCTTCCTCTTCTAGATGAAGACTGTGTAACCTCTTGAAAATATTTTGCTAACTAAGAATCTCCCAATCATTAATAGCTCTCGTTAGAGTTGGTTTTCATGAGATGTTGTTCTCCCTTCTAGATAGATACTCGTATACCAAGGTGATGCACTGTCCATCACTTGGCTGGACCTCAAGTACCCCATTTGGGGAGCCAAGCCTAAGAGGTCCTAGGAGTATTGCACATTGGGGGGGGGGGGGGATTATTTTGTAATAAGGCCAATAGTGCCATGGGTAGTTTAGATTTATGGGTTTTTAGTTGTAATCCCGTTTTTCGCTTTGGACCCCATTTTTCTATGGTCAAAACTTGATTTTTTGGCTTGATTTTGGTGTCATTAGATAATCTATTCATTTACCTTTCTAACGAGATCAAGATTGCGTAATTCCGAGGTGATTTGGGAAAGTTATGACCAAATTATTTTAAGGGTGGTCAAAACTTGTGGGAATAGTGTTTTTAGTAGTTTCTTTTTTCGAAAGTAGCTATTTTCTTTTAATGTAATACCTACAAAATAGGCCTCCCCTCCCCTTTTACACGACATTGAAGAATAGAAAAAAAATTGGTTTTGCATTGAATTGGCCGTGGGTCCCTATTCCCTTTCTCCCTATCTCATGTTCTCTTTCTCTTTCCCGCCACTTCCTTCTTTCTCCTCTCTTCTCTCCCAAACCCACGATACCTTTTGTCTTCTTCTTATTGCCTCCTTCATCACTTCCCTTCCTACAATAAACCTTCCTTCTTTCCCTCCTCTATCACTCTATTACAACTTTTTGTTTAAGAGATGAAGTGCTGGACATCAGAATCTGTGCAAAAACTAACCCCCATGAAAAGATCATCACAGTCCTGTTATAGGCATAATCGTAGACCACAAATGGAAGAACAAGGTGTTGATTATTGTCCAGGTAGTTGGTTCTCTAAATCCCTTTTTATTCCGCTCAATTCTGTTAATACTACCTGTGCAGAATCAGACTCTTTTATAAAGCTATCATATCATACGTGGGTTTTTGATAACTGAAATTTCTGGACAGCATACACCTGAGATCGCCGCTTCTTAAATCCCTATTCTCTTTTGTTTTATTTTAGAGTTTTGATCCTTATTGGATCCCCTATAAATCCCCTCAAATTCCTTCGTGATTCCCTTCTTCCCTCTCCTCATATTTCAAAAGATTATTGGTATTCTCTGTTGAAAACTTCATTAATGAACTTTCAAGATTTGAGGATTTTCAAGATTAAATAGCTAGAGGGATCCAAAATTCATGAAAATTTAACCACATTTTCTAGAAGGTCTGCCTAGTTAATATGGACAATTTGGATTATTTTGACACCCATCAGGGGTATTTTCGTAATTTTCTACTTTTATAAAAAAATTACAATTTTGCCCAACCTGAAAATTGAATATTTTAATTTCTAAATTCCTACTTTATTATTTGCAACTATTTTCCATCGAATTCCGCATCACAAGGCCTCCCTATTTGTAGCTGTCCTAAAGATCTCCAAACAATCCTTACTTAGAAGAATAATCCCCACAACTTCTATCTTCCTAGAATCTCACCCTCCTCTCCTCCCCCACACTAAACCTACTACCTTCCTTACAAACACCCAAGTTACCCATAATGCCTTTCCAAAAGCATGTCTTGTGAGGGGCTTCAACCTCTTCTCCTTTCCACCCCATTAGCTAAACCATATTTTGCTGTTATGATTCTTCTCCACAAACTTCCTCTCTCCTCCCCAATCTCCATGGCCAATTGATAGCCCATGGCTGCAATACTGTAGTGATTTGCTTATTAAAAATTTATTTTATTAATTCATTTTGATTCTCAAAGTTTCTCACTAAGCCTAGAATTCCCTTCCCTATTTCAGACCACAGTTACTTGAAATTCATTTTGCTGTGTTCTATTCTTTCTCTTGATAATTCTTGTATCAATACGATTTTGATTAATAGGCTTATCATAGACATAATGGAACTTGACACATAAGGCACAGCAACATTAAAATTTGCATGTATACTTGAACCTGCATACACATAAATAAATGAAAACAAGAAAGCTCATATATATGGATTCTTGTACATTTATAAATCTATGCAGTGAGAACTTCCATTTTAACACTGACAGCTTATCGGGACAAAATCCTGATTTATCAATGTTTTTCTTTTTAAGAATTATCAACATTGTCCTACTAAAAATGTATGATGCACCCTCAAAATGGTGTCAGTCGCAACCTAAAATCTATACGGTAGTAAGTGTAGCTGCCAACTGGATACTCATCACCCTGGAGCATTCAGTTAGTGGACCACTTGAAATCAAATAGGTAACTTAACCACCCAGCATATACGTGTTACAATTTTTTTAATATTATCTTATTTTTTTATGGATAAAGAAATTTTATTAAATAAAACCAAAGCCAAAAGCCACCAAAAAATAGCAGAGGAGCATGAGAGATGCCCTCGACAAAACACATGGGAAACAGTCCACCTCCGGCCAACTCAACAGAACAAAAACAGAAAGATAACAAGAAGCAAATCAAATAAACAAAACAGTGTCCCAGTCAAAGATTCAGGCATTGAATTGAATCCCCTCCTTTTTTTTTTTTTTTTTTTGAATTGAATCCCCTTCGAGCCTTGATCGATAGACATCCAATTAAATAGCTTACTCAGCACCTTGTTTATGATCTTGGAAGCCGGAATAATCCTCCATGGTGCAAGGCCTTTTACACTGACCTTTCTAGGATGATCAGACCATCCCTGGAGAAGCCCTTTGACAGTTCCAGGTTGTGTCGAGTATACTTTCAGCTGGGAAATCATGAAATCCCAAATAGCAGCAGCTGTTGGGCAGTGAATAAATAGATGGTCTGTAGTTTCCTCCACTGCACAGCACATACTACATCTATTTGGCATGGGCATACCCCTGATTTTCAGATTGTCCACTCTTGGGCTGCAGTTCCACCACAGTGTCCAAAGAAAGAGGGGCATCTTGGATGAAATAAACCTGTTCCATATGAAAGGAGCTGGGAAATCAGATTCATTGCCTTGCAAAAAATCTTGGTAAAAGGACTTAACCGTGAAGCCTTTAGTTTCTTCAAGGAAAAACACTTTTTTGTCTTCGAACTCCCGATCCCCTAGAGAGTATCCTTCAAGCATCTCCAGAATCTGGGCCACTTCTTCAACTTCCCAGTCATTATTATTCCTTCTTGGCTGTAGGTTCCACGAACAGCAAGCTCTAGTCCTGATCATATGATCTTGCACCGTCCCTTCCTTTCTATCAACTATAGAGAATATAGATGGAAACAGCAGGCTCAATGGAACCCAGGAGCACCAAGGATCCTTCCAAAACCTGAGTCTAGCTCCATTGTTCACCTTATAACGAATGTACCTATGGAATTGCACCGTACCTTTAAAGATGCCTTGCTAATGTATGCAACCCAAAGGACCCAATGGCTTTTTGCTGGCCCATCCAAAAGTCTCCACTCCATATTTTCCAGCTATCATTTTCCTCCAAACTGATTCCCTTTCCAGGTCAAATCTCCACAATTATTTGCTTAAAAGAGCATTGTTGACCAGACTGATGGATCTAACACCCAATCCTCCTTCTTCCAGGGGTTTGCTAAGATCTGCCCACTTTAGCCAATGAATTTTCTTTCCTCCCTCTACATCCTGCCATAGAAAGGACTGCTATTTTTTCTCCAACTTCCTCTTCACCAAGGGGGCGGGCGGGGAGGGGATAATAGATGGGCAAAGAAGCAAGTACATTTTTTAGAAGAATCATCTTACCACCTTTAGATAAATATCTTCCCTCGCATCCTGCCACTCTTCTTTCAGTTTTTCCACAACAGGATCCCAAGTGGATTTAGAATTAGGCTTTGCTCCTAGAGGCAACCCCAAATAGAGAGTTGGAAGATTATCCACCGAGCAGCCCAGGAAACCAGCCAGCAAACTATACGTGGAACAGACCCTACCGGGAAAATCTTGGACTTAGATTCATTTTCAGCCCTGACACCGCTTCCACTATGAGCAGAATCCCTCTTAGGTTCATGATGCCTTTTGGGTCAGCCCCTAAAAGGAATAGCGAATCATCTGCAAGTTGAATGAAAGAAATCGATAGATCTCCGTTGCCAACTCTGAATCCCTCCAAAAGCCTGCAATCCTCTGTCATCTTCACCATTATACTTAATATCTCCACCACCATGATGAACAAGTAGGGGGATAATGGATCTCCCTACCTTAGCCCTCTACTACCACCGAAGAATCCTTTTGGGCATCCATTTACCATGACTAAGAACCAAGCTGAGCAGATACAAATCCTCATCCAATTTCTCCAGTTCTAACCAAAACCCATCTAGGATAGGGTGAGATCCAAAAAAGTCCAATTCACATGGTCGTATGCTTTTTCCATATCTATCTTGCAAATGACACCATTCAACTCTTTCTTCATCCTATCATCTATGCATTCATTGGTAAGTAGTGAGCAATTAGTCACTTGGCGCCCCATTACAAAAGCATTCTGAGTGTTAGATATCAGGCTTGGTAAAACAACTTTTAATCTGGTAGCTAAAATCTTGGACAACAATTTATATAAACAGCCAACCAAGCTTATTGGGTGGAAGTCTTTCATTTCTATAGCTCATTTCTTTTATAGAATCAAACAAAGATACGTCACATTCAGGCTTCTACACCATTGATCCTTTTCCTGAAAAGTCTCAAGGGTTGCAAACGCACCACGACCTACAATATCCCAACAAGCTTTTAGAAACTTTGTAGGAAACCTGGCTGGGCACAGAGCCTTACCATCCGGAGGCCCTTTAATGCTTCGACAACTTCCTCCATTGAGAAAGGGCATTCCAACCATCTCTGTTGCTCCACATTGATTATATCATAATCAATTCCTTCTAATGGGAATGGCTCAGTGTATATTTCCCTATAATACTCGTCTAAAAGCTCTCTTAGTCTTGATTCATTAGATACCCAATTTTCATTAATCTTCAACTTTGTGATGACATTTACTTTGTTCCTTGTGTCTGTTGCTTTGTGAAAAAAAAAATCTTGTATTTCTATCACCTTCTTTGAGCCAATCCACCCTCGACTTTTGAGTTCTGACGCCATGATATTTTTTCCATTATTAAAATTTTGTTGTGTTCTCTCTTGATTTCTTCCCTCCTTATTCTGTCATCTTTCGAGATGTTGCCCAATTGATCCTTCTGCTTTATTTCTAAGAGGCTATTTTGGAAGTCATTCTTCTTTCTCTCTAATCTGCCAAATTCCTCTTTATTCCATCTCACTAGTTTGGATTTGAGCATCAACCTTTTCCCACACGCAAAGTTAGCAACACCTTCTACCTCGAAAGAATCCCACCATTCTTTAATCCTGTCCTCCAGCTTCGGATATTCAAGCCACATCAACTCGAATTTGAAATGGCGAGGGCCCAAAGATCTGTTTATTGATCGGATAATAATGGGTAAATGATTTGAAGTTGTGTTAGGGAGAGCCTCGTGAGATATTTGCAAAAAATGATCCAACTAGCCCATTGATAGCAGAAAACGATATAAATGGCTTTGAGCGGCAAAATCTTGATTGTTTGACTATGTATACATTGCACCTTTAAGCGGAGGGTCGACCAATGAGTTTTCATCAATGAACTCATTAAACTGGCTCATTTGGGAAGAAATGCCGAAAGCACCACACCTCTCTAACGGGAAGCAAACTATAGTTAGATCTCTCTTGATATAAACCATGGAATCTAGCAATCCGCATTCACCTTCTCCAACTCTAACCACATATTTTCCTAAATACTAATCATTCAGACCGTACACCCTTGAAAAAGCCTAGCAGAAGCTGTCCACTTCTCTTACATTTGATGGAAATAGAGTGATCCCCCATCCGAGATTCTATAACCTTAATGCTTTTTAAGTTCCATGCCACTAGAATCTCACCCACCCTTCTGCATTTTTATGAATGTACTTATAATGTTTTCTCCCCCACAACTCCCTTACCATCCTTTTGTTCATAGTCCAAAGCTTTGTCTCCTAAATCACAATTATATCAGCCTTCCACTAAGCTACTAGGTCCTTCACACACAACCTTTTCTCCTCCCTCCTCAATCTCCTAATGTTCTAGGTAATAATGCTTATCATTGTTAACAAATACTGTATTTCATCTCCCCCGTCTTCCCCCTCTTATTTTGTTCTCCCTTCATAATTAATGCCTGACTCTAGATTCTTCAATTCCTTGGGCTAGTATCCTCCTATAGAATTTCTAAGGCCTTATATATTGTCGTCTAGGGCTCTAGCTCCGTCTCCACTTTATTTCCCAAAATAACTCCTCTACTTGCTTCTCCAACTCTTTGAAGGAAGCTCCCATTTTCTTTTTGATTTCTGCTACTCTCCTAATCACCCAATCAGATGAAGAGGGAGGAGGTAGCATCATAATAGGTTAAGCTTCTAAGACTTCCACACTAACTTTATCCTCGTCACTGAGTGTGTCCAATCTTCCATCGTGACCATAAGGGGGTAACTGAAATAGAATCTCTGAATAGTCAACAATCTTGATGTTGTTACCCTTTGACATTAGATCTCCCCACCTGATGATCGGTCCTACCTTTCCTTGGTTTACCTTTCTCATCTCAGCTTTTCCGACACAGGACTCGCCGATTGATCCACCTCATTTCTATTGCTTTTGCACCTATACGTCATAGTTGGAGTAACTTCTATGCTCGATCCCTATCTTAAACCTTGCTCCATCCAATCCTCCAGTTCGTCTTCATTGTTATCTAGTTCTTTCATCGCTTCTTTCCCTTTCCTTGTTGACTCCTAGTTCTTCCCCCTTCTTGCCATCAGCTGACCATTCTCATTCATCACGATTCCCTTATTCTGCCGTTGATTAACTGATGAAGCTTCTTTTGTCAGTTTTCCCTGATTCGGTCTTCTATCTTTCTCTTCAAGTTGCTTTAAATTTCCGCTACTCCCTTCGGCCGTTTTCTCCTTTACTGGCCTCCATTCCTACTGAAGGTTGTTTCTCCTCTTTTCGAAATCGTCTTTATCCTGGGCCTTCGAACGATGCCCTGATTTTTTAATGGGCTTTGAAAATTGGCTTGTCTCGGCCTATTAACTCCTGTCTCGGAAATAGGGATTTATAGGGCCTACGAAAACTAGGCTTATTTGGGTTCTCGCCCACCAGGTCTGAAGACTTATAAGTGCGAGCACGACTTGACCATGGTTGACTAGAGATCTCCCTAGTCCAACTGACTCAACCCCTACCATATCAAGTTCCTTCTAGTGGCTTTTCAGATCTTCTCCTTTTTTCTGTTCCGTGTTTTGTTCAAGTACGAACCATTTTGAAAAATTTCAAATTCTCTTACCCCCTTCCGAATCCATGTTGCCGGCCAAAAGTCTTCCTTGCCATCGCTGTAATCAACAATTTCTTTCTCTTCTGTCTCCTTGTCTTGGTACCATTCCACTGCGATTGTCTCCCCTGCCAACATATTTTGCGTAGGGATCTCTTTCAACACCGAAGATCTGTAAGCCAACACCCCATCTGAGATTGTAATGAACTTGGAGACCTTTACTAGGTTTTTAACCTTTAGGTGAACCCATTCCATGGATGAAGGATTGGCCACTGCAGCTTCAACAAAACCCCCACATCTGTAATTGCGCCGGAATCCCAAACACCCTAATCCAACCCTCGGTGTCCCTCGTTCTTCCCTGTTCGCATCCTGCCATGGGGTGCCAAACATCTAGAAGCAATAACCTTGCTACCAGTTGACTTTCCCTTCTCAGAGAACTCTTGAAGCTTCCTCTCTCGATGGAAAGGAAAAGAGGAACAAGTCTTTGGGCATCATTTTAACTTGGAGTTTGTTTGAGATCTTCCAAGCCTTCTTTCCCTAGATACACAGCCTGAGAACTTGGGTTGTTGCCAATGACCTTTCCCACCAAGAAAGAGCGCATTCCGTCCATCCTGTTTTGGGCTTTTTTTAATTTATCAAACTCCAACCTTTTCTCTTCTTCTTGATACCAACACCAGCTTTGCCTCTTGGAGCCAAGCTAGGCTACGAACCAACAATTCCCTATAGGTTCCTTGCGACTGATGGTCCCTATCCGAAATGGCGGCGATCTCGATGCTGTTTTCAGTGCCTCGATGTCGCTTTCTATCGATCTATGAGCCCCCTTTGTCCCTTACCTTTTCCCAACTCACCTTTGTCTTCTGTTGTCGGTTGGGATTCACCAATGGTGGGCCCCCTATTATAGACATGGTGGCCAGAGTTTTCACCTGCTAGAATTTTCACCACCTAAGCAGGGAAAACCATAGCAATTGATGCTCTTCGTTAGTAGAAAAGTGTATTCTTTTCTTTCTCTAAGTGCCCAACTTTCTAGCTCTACATCTTTTTTTTTTTTTTAGGAGATAAAAGCAGCCATTTTTTTTCCAAAGAAGAGACAAAGAACAAAAGGGCATTCATGATTCACCAGGGTGGTGAATAGAACAGCAAAACAACTTTCTAGCTCTACATTGGATGGTTAATGCCTTCAAATAGCCTCCTGTTTATGTGATATTTGAGCTGCCCCATCCAAGACAAGGCCCACCAACTGAACTAAGTGTAGGCAACATAATCAATGCAGTTTGCGCTGCTCATGATTAATCCACTTACTCATCCCTACACACATATATGTGCGTAAGAACTATTATCCTTCATCATTTGACAATGCATATAAGAACTAATCCACATTTCATTATTTGACAAGGCATTAGTCAAAACCAAGAAAATAATTAAAAACAATGACAATTTAGAAAAAATAAATAAACAAAAAAAAGAAGAGATACAAACTTAAACCGCCACTGCGACATTGATTCATATATTTTGGTTGTTTCTATACATGAATAGTTTCTCTTACCCCACTTCTAATTTTTCCTAATTATCATGCTAATACATTTTAATTACTAGTACATGTGCATGTGATTTGCATGTTATACTTTTCCGAGAATAAGAAAATATATATTTTTTATTTGAACATAATATAGAATAGGATGAAAAACATGACCAGTTTTAGTAATTAGTCTTAATAAAAGATTGCTATTATATGGTCTTAAATTCCTAGTAATTCATAAAAAAAAAAAAAAAAAAGGAAAAAGATTGTCATCATATGTTAGAAAAAATAGTTTCTTTTATCATGCATATATTTTTCTATTAAAATAATTTTACACAAACCATTCTGCACAATATTTGTTCATTTTTTTAATGGAAAAGTACCATTAATTTTGGGTTCTATTGAGGCTTTAGTCATTTTGTAAGATTTCTACTGAAATTTCAATTATAATACTTGTTATGAATAAATCAATTAATTTTAGCAAGGCTCAATTAGAAATTTAATACTACAGCATTAGTCTTTAATACTCATTTACATTTCCATTTTGTAGAGATTAATTTTTCATAAAATTTTTAAAAAATTTATATGTTTTGATAGATACAGCTTTAGCCTTAGGTTTTTCGAGAGATTTTGATTTATTGCCAAGACAAAGGAAAGTGATTGAAATCGAATTCAAGAGATTAGACATCCTACTAACACATGTAAACCATATAATGTAAAGTGGGTCCGATTAAATATTAAAACTACCCTCTTATATAATGATTTTTACTCTTAAGCATTAGCATTTATATAAATTTTATAAGGGTAATATAGTAAAAACTACATAAAAGACAACCAAATTTTTTTTTGAGTTGAATATCCAACAACTTTATAAAAAGCATAAGAGCCCATGGTCTATTATTTAATAAATTAATATAATTTGTGGAAATTACTATGTCTTAAATGGTGGTTTGATACCAATATAAATACAAAATAAAAAATGATATTTATTTATTTATTATTATTTTTTTACAGTTGTATGATAGAATATAAAAAGAGGATTTCTGGATTGACATCTAGACTACTTCGGAGGTCATGCCTTTTTTCCAGCCATGTGAAGGCTTGATGCGGTGAATCCAATTTGTCCATCTTGTATCTAACCATCTGAATTGGCCATGTTTATAGTGCCCTAGATCACACCAGCCCTGTACATTAGCTTGTATTGAACTTTTCTCCAATCAGTAGTCCCCATAGATATTTAAGGGGAGCCCAAGGGCTAGTAGGCTGCTGTGGGGAGGGTGAGGTGGTGAAACATGTGGACTCTTTTGGGCTTGCTACCTCAGATACCCCACCAAGAATAACTGACACATCAAGTAAAGAAGTCTGGTAGCATTTCTGTGTGTCTGTGTAAGTGGCAGGCTGATTGGGGGTTTAGGAATTAGTAGCCCTCATGTTGGACAGACCATCTGTACCTCAACACTAGTACATGTCCGTAGTCAAATTACATGCATCAAAATCAATGCTGTGATAGTGAGAGCTGATACCTGTCTCAACCCACCACTGAGACTTCCCCCTGTCAAAAGCATGGTGAGGACAGATGTCATGGGACCACCACCAAGGTCATCACCCGTACCACGGATGGTAGTCCGCATTGAATTTAGTATGCTCCCGTAGGTAGTCCCATGTCCACGCTCAATTGCCTGAATGAAACAGAAAGTCATGGCACCTGTGGATGTGACCTTTGATAGAGCCTGTGCACATAAAGTATTATCTTCAATTGTTTGTTTAATATTTGAGGTATAAAATGCCATTGTGAATTAAAAGAAAACACTGTAATTCTAGCAAGGCAACAGAGAGGAGAGCCATAAGTGAACGTGACACTTACTGAAGTATCGGCAGAGGTTTGATCATCATCGCAGCCACTGAAGGAAATGGCTTCCCCACCATTTGTTCCCTTCCATATACCAGATCGAGCACGATGGTCCTCCCATACATACTGCCCACTCCTACACTCATAGATAATATAATATTAGCAAGGTTCAAGCCATTAAATAGCAATGGGAGAAAATTGGAGATCAAACTGATCAAAGTTCAGAATTGAATACACAGGCTGTGGACTTTGGTGTCTACATTAACATTCCCAGTCATCACAGAGTAACAAGTATATAAATTTTAGATTTTGAGTTGCATAGATATCTAGTAGAGACTAACCTGTTCATTCTGCAAAGGAATGGTAAATCTAGTACAGTTCCACTATGGCAAGCATCTATTATTGCATGCAGCTTAACCCCATGAGGAAGAGGTCTAACAATCGCTGCATTAATCTCATCATCAACAATCATTCCCTGAGTTTCAAAGTCCAAAGGGCAGAGGGTTTCATCATATCCATCAACCTCATCCCCACTATAGTTCCTCTGCCGTGAACCATGACCAGAATAATGAAACACTAGGGAGTCTCCTGGTTGACAGCCTTGTAGAAGCCAAAACAATGCCATCATCATGTTGCGTTTAGTTGGAAGCCTGTTTGGATCAGTTTCTTCTTCTGCAAGTCAACTTTCAGGAAAAAGTGATGAAAGAGAAACATTATAAGAAACAAAAGGTTTCCAAAACATGAACTGTAATTCTAACGGAGCTTTCATGGCTCATAAGCTAAATTAATTAAAAAAAGAGAAGTGGGAAAAGGACCTGTTGAACCTCAAATCGACCTTGACATATAATTTCAATAAGAAGGAAACTTACAGATCCATCAACAGTTTTTAATTATCCAAAAAAAAAAAAAAGATCCATCAACAGTTTTTTAATCCTCAACATGTAGAAAGTTGTTGTTCTTAATAAAAGAAAAAAGAAAACAGTACAAATAACCCAAGTGAAGAAATGAGATCACTAAATCAGATTAGTGCTAAGCATATGGCGATCAGAATAAATTATAAATACAACATTCTGCCATTTCAAACTAGCAATGTCTACTTCATTGCAGCACTAGACATATAAAAGAAAAACTATTTGTGAAGTACAGTCACTTTTGGGACTTCTTCCGCACTAAAAAACCTCAAATTCATCAATTGGGGCTTGGACCAAGGATCTTAACTGATGGAGGAACTGAGGAACATTATGTAGAAGGAATAATCCAGCGGGCTTCTTTAAAAGCTTGAGTAGGTCTATAACCTTATTGGACTCAAGTTAGAAACTAAACTTTCCTAAGAGGACCTTAACCAATGTACTAACTACTACTAAACGGGCCCTAAATTGAATTATTCTTATTCCCACTTATTATAACACCATTCAGGCTTAAACCTTCACCCAAACATCACATAAATTTTTTTTTGGATGGATAACTTTGAAGATTCATTGATAGAGAGAAAAAAAGACGAGAAAAAACAGCAGCAAGGCCCAAAACAAAACAAGGAAGGACCAAGCCCAAGCCATTACAATGTGGATTCCATATTCCCATAACCAAAATACATACTGTCCCTAAGGAGTCCCCTATTGGCTAATGCATCCGCCGCGAGTTGGCCTCTCTAGGGATCCAAAATTCCAAACAAACGAGATGTTTGAGGATAAAGCGATAGAGAGTGCTTCCTTGACGAGGTGGGAAAGCCTCCATGGACCCTTTGGTTTCTCTGATGACCAACCAATCACACAGATAGAATCGCCCTCCACCACTAGTGGATGATGATGAATGTTCAAAGACATGAATAGTCTCAGACCGCAAAGAAATGCCTTTGTTTCTTCAGTGATAGTATCTCCCATTCCTATAGGGGGAGTATTCCCGAATACATATGCCTTGAGCATCTCTAATAATGCCACCAATACCAGATGTTCCTGGGTTCCCTAAGGAGCAACCATCAAAGCTTGTTTTAAGGCCAAAAATCCATTGGGGGTTATCATCATCATCACAAAATTTGAAACAATCAAAATGGTTAAATTGCTATTCTGATAACTCACAATTGGATAAAACTAATTTGAAGCATCAATTAAAGAAGAAAGAGGAGTTTAGGGCTGCTGCCACCCTTGTTCTGACCTCTAAAGAGGCTGGTGGGATTGGTGGGGCACAAGACTAAGAAAGTCTTTTTCTCCCCAAATTTTGTTGCCTTGCCACCTCCATAATCTCAAGCCGTGCAAGGTTAAACGAATCATGTTCTAACACTAGTTACCACTCCAGGATACATATTCTTAAGTAAGTTAATATTTCTATATAAGATCCCTTTCTTTTAAAGAAACCAAGGACGATCTCTCTAGTAACCCTATCATACGTTTTATCTAAGTCAATAATAACCATTTTCTTCTCTCTAAATTTTTCCTTGAAATAAATCCAAAATGAGTTTATGTCTTAGTCTGTGCTTAATCACTCTCCCAAAGTTTTCTATTATGGCTCACATGATCCATCCCATGATAATTGGTGCAACTTTGAATAACTCCCTTGTTCTTGTAAATAGGTACCACGATACGATACATTTAAAAAACATACTTACCAAAATCCTGAACTCCTGAAAACTAAAGCAGACTGAAACGAGTACAAACATGGATTTACAGGAACCTGGGATGAATCTCTTTGAAAATCAAAGAAGATTTCACACGTAGCATTTTTTTTTCAATGCAAAAGAAGTATATAAAGAACAAATTAAAAGTTGCGATTACAGAAACCACAATACTGAATTGTATTGGGCATTCTTTGTTGGAAGATCAAATTTATACATTTCAGAGAAGTTCAAAATATAATAATAATAATCAAAGGAAGAACAAAACAAAGTTCTCAATTGTACTAATTAAAAAAACACATTCCAAAATCAACCAATAAATGAAGAAAAAAAAATCAAAATTTCGCCCAAAATTAAAGAATTTCCTCCCATATCTTAGCAAAACACTCCAAAATTAGCTTTTCTTATCGATCAATTACCGAATGATTACCGACTACACACCTAATTAAACAACCGACAACCGTCTATATTAGCAGACATCAAATCATCGGTAAACCAAATCGTAAAGTATGGAATCGTACCTGTAAGCATGAGGATGGAGGATTCGGGGAACTTGAATCGATTGATGAGGAGGAAGCGCATGCACTTGGCATCGTTGATGCAGCCTTTGAGCTCGTGACGGGAGTACCGATACGAAATGCCGCATATCACCGCCCTCTTACGGCCGTGGGGCGACGGAGGCGGCCCCGGAGGGGCGTGGTTGTAGGGTGACGGGGCTGCCGGCGGCGGTGGCGGAGGCTGGTGAGGGGCAGGTTGGTAATTATGGGAATGGGAAGGAGGTGCACTGCGGGGATCGGCGATTTGGGTGATGGCTTGGCATAAGGCGCATCTGATCGATTTGGCGCCGGGAGGGAGTTGCAGCGGCGTCCGGCAGTTGGAACAGTTCACAAGCATGTACATCGCCGGAGGATAGAAAGGTCAGAGAAATGAACCAGGGTACAAAAAATGGAGAGAGAGAGAGAGAGAGAGAGAGAGAGGTTGATAACAGAGGAGGCTTCGAGAGGAAGAGGGAAAGGTGACGTTCGATCGATGGAATCCAGACACTAAAAATTAAGTGAGAACGAATCTTGTGAGAACTGTGAAAACGGCATCAGGGTACGGACACATCAGTGCCGAAAAGTGATAAGTGCC
>JAOXJP010000015.1:3622733-3638034 GCA_025762735.1 Platanus orientalis | reverse complement strand
AGGGGTAAGGCTGTGTACATCTGACCCTCCCCAGACCCCGCAGTGGCGGGAGCCTCATGCACTGGGACTGCCCTTTTTTTTGTCTTTAACTGAAGCCCATTCAATGGCTCCATAAGAAATAATTGCTCTCTAGCTGAGTAGATATGTCAATGAACATTGAACAATGGCTAACAACCCGTTAAGAATGATGTCAGAAGGTTCTTTATTCTTGTACAGTTCTTTCTCTTCAGGCTCCTGTTTGTTTCGATGGATAAGAGGTGCAGAAACCATTTTCGAAGAAGATGAGTTTTTTCTTAAGTCGGGGGTGAGATAAAAAATCAGCTAGAAGGTTGTAGGTTCGTTAATTTGAGTTTCTGGAGTCTTTCATAGTAGTTTCACTTTCTATTTGAAAGTCTTTTAGTTGCTGTTAAGAGTATTATTTGTAAAAGGATAATTTTGGGAAGCCAAAATACCAAGTCCGTCACATTTCTAGTGATCATATTTTAACGATCATAACTTGACCCAAGACTTTCAAATTCTGTTAAGAGTATTATTTATAATGGGATAGTTTTTAGGAAGTCAAAATCTCAAGTCCGTCACTTTTCTAGTGATCATATTTCTAAGGGTCAAAATTTGTCCACTTGGATTGATGTTCAAAAATTAGTAAAGTTTTTCAACAACCTATCTAATGAACCCAAGATTTCATGAATCCGATGTAATCAGGGATGTTACAACCAAAATACTAACAAGTTATCAATTTGTTAAGGGATCTGAGATTTTTAGAGTTTTTACTTTTAAAAAAATTATTTAAGAGTTTCTTGGTAACCAAGGTTTGTCTAGGATTAGAAATATAGTTGTATGTAGACATGGAGAAGATAGAATAGTGCAAAGGAGAAATTGATTATGGAAAAGAAACTTTTCTTTGGCATCTGGTTCGATGAAGATTCCGAATTCCTCTTGATTTCTTCAAGATGTTGATGTTTCCAATAGGTTATCTTCTTCTTTCTTCTACTATTTTATATTTTATTTCTATTTTCTTGAATTTCTAGACTAGAGTTTTTAAATTCTTCGGTTTAAGTTTCTAGCTCTAGAAGTTTTGGGAAACTTGGCTAGTTTACTGTCAACATGGTATCAAAGCAGGTTTGGTCACGAGTTCAAGATCAAGTTACATTCTTGGTGCAGTTGATGGACTTTTTTGTTGGTTTGGAGGGATTTTTTTGGCTGTTTGGCAAGTATGCATGGTGTGGATAAGTACTGGTATTTGGGGCTAAAATGTATTAAGTGGTTTTGGCACCCATTAGGGCTAATCTCAACACTTTTTGGGGAGGCTTCTTGTACTCCTATCTTTTCTTCTTTTATCTAAATGCATATTTTTACTGCTGATCAAAAATAATTAAATTAAAATTAAATGACAAAGCCATGGTTTCCTAGATGGAGCATGCAAAAAACTCTTGTAAGGGTGATGCAGGACAACCTCTACGGGTATTTAATCTTGCAGGTAATGAGCCCACTCTCACCACAAGTGTGCAGATCACCATCAAATTAACCATAAAATTTCTAGTATTAAATCAGCAGTCCAAAAACCCCGAAATTTCAGCCAGGTCAACTAAAGAAAAAACCCTATCAAAGGTTTTTAGACCAGGGTGAGAGTTTCAGGAAAACTATTGAGTACAATAAAGGTCCCTAAATTTGTACTTTTGTTGGAAGTGAAACACAACTAAGATCCCTTTTTCAGTTGATATAAGATCACTTTTAGAGGCACCAAACAGTAACTTGAAGCTCCCACGTTTATGAGGATGAATGAAAATGAAGAAAACTCAGGAAAGAGAAAACAAGAAAGAAGGAGACCCATCAGTAACAACTGATTGGGGAACTAATAACAGCTACAAGTGTAATCAGGGTTTCCCACAGCACCAATTGTTCAGAAGAAGAGAAGCAACCACTTCAATTCTTAGATTCAAAATTCATCCAATGCGGCCCTAGGTCTAAATAATGGCTGTTATTGCTAATTCTCAAAGAAAAATATGACAGCAACTTTTCTAAATCAACGGCACTAAATTAAAGACTTCCTAATTCTAAATATAAGTCAAAGGAAAGTCTTCTTACGTCATAACATATTCTCTGTTTGGAACAGTGATGCAGCACAAATAGCAAGATACCAAAATTAGTGTAGAATAATTTCCAATGCCTCAAATAATTTAAAATAAGGGTACGCAAGCAAAATAAATCAAGAATTGGATTTAAATTCACAAATAGCCAAGAAATCAGAGAATAGAATTTAAGAAAATAGGTTAGAACGAGAAAGAACAGAAAATAAGCAAAAACAAAATTAAAAAAAAAAAAAAACCCAAAAAGGTTATTTTTGTAATTTTGGATAGAAAACCCAAAAAATACCAAAATGCCCCTCTGATGCATCAGAAAATCCTGAAATTTTTATGGCCATGTTCTAGGGTTCTACAGTTAAAATTTCATTAAATTCCTACGAGAATTGATGGATTAAAACACAGAATTTCAGAAACTTAAAGGTGCTTTAATGGAGGTTTAAGAAGAGAAAGAAGAAGAAAGTAGTATAGAAAGAAAGAGAACATTAAGGCCTTGTCTATTACAACTTAAACTATGAGAAAATGAGGCAAAAGTAAAACCACCTGAGAAAATGAAAGAAAAGAAAAGTCACTGTTCATTTCCTTCCCTTCCCTTCCCCTCCTATTCCCATCATTTTGGTAAGAATATGTGAATGAGCAAATATATGAAAAAATGGGAAAACATGAGAAAGGTTCAACACCCCAGGTAGTTTTACCAAGTTTTCCCATCTAGTATCTCCATGCATCATATAGCATGAAAGTGGGGTTTCTCGGGAAAAGAAATATAGTTTCCTTTATTTTCCCATGGTTTACCTTGTAACAGATAGGGCTTAAGAAGAGACTAAGAAAGAGAAAAAGAAAGAATAGAGACATACCTTGAAGGAGGGAGGGAGTTTGCAGCTGCACCTATAGAAAAAGAAGAGAGAGGCGAGCCATGAGTGGCATCAACCCTTGGAGAGGAGAACATGGCCACAGATCGGTTGCTCAAATTGTTCGGCCCAAAAACCGATCCTAAATCAGTCAATCCAAGCCTAGATCGTTTGATCCATAATTGATTGTCCATTTTAGAAATCTAAAAAGAAATCCTAAAAAATAGTAGAATGGTTTCTATGAAAAAATCAAGTGAAAAAACATAATTGTAGGCATGTTAAGTGCATCATACATGTATTAACATTATTACAATGCTTATGTAAGTTCATCATTGTAGTCCTCTTAATCAAGCATCCAATTCCAATATGATTACATCTAATGTATAAAAACTAAACTATATACAAAATCATATAAATAAAGATAAAAAAAAAAAATAATTATACCTAATGTGTTGATCTAGTTGATGGGTTGGTGAAGCCTGATGGCCTAGATATGGCCATGTTTGGATCGCTTCTCCTATACCCCTCCCCCTCTACTATCAATGTCGGGGGGAGGAGGGGGGTTCAAATCTAAGCCACTTGTTATAAGGCCAGATCCAACAGTTTTCTTTTTGGAGTTTGCCTCTTATATCAAGATCTTTTAAGAACACTTGGAGAGAATTAGGGAAGGGTTTTTGTACTCTTAAAGAAACTAATGCAGCATGCATGTGAAAATAGATGCAAGATGAGATCAAGGCAATTACACCAAATAATGGAAAAAAATAAATTGGATTCCTACTCTCAGTTCTAGCACAATTCAAGGAAAATCAGAGGATCAAGTAATAAGACAACACAAGACACAAGATTGAACCAAATAAAGAAATAAATAATGGCCAGATTTAAGGCATATAATATGAGTTACTATTCAAACCAGGAATCAGTCAACAATCAATGATAGAAAACAAAACCAATCAGCAAAAGTTTTAAAGAAAATAAAAGGGGGGAGGGGGGAGGGCTCAGGTATACACATAAAAAAGGGGTATATAAGTGTGGTTAGGCTATGCTGGCTCAGAAGATAGTTCAAAACAGAGGGTGGAATTAGTGAAAACAGCAGGGTAACATAGGTGTGTTAAGAGGCTTAGCACACTTTAAGTGTATACTTCAGGTTGCTCTATAATGTATTAGAACAGTCAAGTATATGGTGATGCAAAGCTGAGAAAGTCCAGTTTTAAAAAAATAAAAAATAAAACAGGGAATAATAAGAAGGCCAAACTGGTAAAACAGGTTAGTGCTCAAGCTTATAGAGTGATAGGTATTGATTCTTCATGGGCAGCAAAGGGTATCAGTGAGACTATCAGGGAAAACACAGATTCTGTTATAGGGTATTAGGGTTAACACAACAGATTATACTTGGATTATGTGAGAGTGTAGAGGAATCAGACTAACAACAGAACAGAGGCACAACTAAGGCTCAGTCCACAATAGCACACAGATGAGTGGTACTCACAGAAGTCTTCAGATCATACCAGTGTCCAGTGTGATAACTCAGCAGTAACAAAACTTCCACTCAGCCACCGGTGAAATATTCAAGCAATTTGAATGATGAATACAGCAGTGTAGTTGATCCTATCTCACAGTAATGGTCCTCCAGGTTACAGGCAGATCACTGTTTGGAATTGTAATGGTCAGAATTCCAGGGAGTGGCAGCAAGTGGGGTTGTTCAACACTTCAAACCAAATATCAGTATAGCCTTAGCAAAGGTCTTCAGAGATGCCTTCGGTCACTCAAACCAGCAGTAGTTAAGCTCTGTGATTGAGGATCTTCAGAAGTATTCAAAGAACCAGCAATATAGCCTGGTCAGAGACTGCCAAAAGTACTAATCCAGAAAGTTCTCACAGGAATCGCAAAAATATCCAGTATCAATTCATGGAACATAGCGCAAGGTTAGGGACTTGGGATTTTAAGGTTCTTTGGTGAATGCCATTAGGGAGAACACAGAGAAGGTGTGCCACAGGGACTAAGGAAAGGAAGGGTTAGGTTTTCTTGCATAAAACTTAAAGGGAATGTGATGATGTCTGGCTGACAGGTATGGGGATGTAGGATAAGATTATAATGAAAGGAAATTTGAAGTAAAAGAAAGAAGTAGGGTTTGCAGGGGTGGTCGATTGTATGGGTTAATAGATATTAGGGTTTTATGTTTGGAATTAGGGTTGTGATGAATGCAACAGAGGTTTGGTAATGATGAAGGTTAGGGTTCAGGTATGGCAGCCAAAAATTACAGGGAATTAAAAATAAAAAATAAAAAGGAGAAGAAGAAGAAAGAATAATAATGGAGCCTTGTGTGAGGTAATCAACTACCTTCACTTCCCTAGGACATCACCATCCTTGATCCAAGCTTTGGCTTAAAAAGCTTGAGAAAAACCAGTCCAGTCGTGTGGTACAAGATGGCAGCAAATTTCATTGATAAAAAACATGGGAGTGGGACTCCTTTTGTAGCCCACGATTTCCCCTGGGGTTTCCCCCTTTACATCCTTAAAAATTCAAAATTTAGAAAGCAAACCAAATAGAAACTAAGCGAATTTGGGGCTTCCCTCTAGAATGGTAGACCATCCCTTTAATTGGACTTTATTACATGGTGGCAAATCTGCCCAAAAACAAAAACTATAATTCCTATCATGTCCCAACTTCTAATAACTAATAAAACATGAAATTAAGTAGTAAGACTCTAATAAAAGACCAATAATCAACAACATGGGAACTCTTCCAGATACCAAACACATGTCCCCTCATGTACCTTCTTGCATGGACCCCACATGCCCCCACATAGAAGACAACTTCAAAAGTTTCTAAATCTGTTCTAACATGACATGTGGATCTCTCCAATCATCCTACTCGATCCAAAGGCCTCCTATGATAACAAGTCTTAGGACTGCCACGTGGCATGATGTCCCCATTAGAAACAAGAACTCAATAATAGGAGGGGGAACAAAACCCCTCTTTTGTGTTTTTTTTTTTAAGTGGAGCATCCGATCCAAGACAATCCGTACCTGGACCGAATGATCCCTATAAGCAATCGGCCGATCTCTTATGACTCATGATCCAAGGGTTCAAATCAAACTGGCCTTGCCCTATCCTAAGTCCAAGATCGGATGAGTTTTGAAACCATGTCCACATGTCACCACTTGGTCAGACTGCTCCCATCATCTTCTTGTTAACAGTAAAATAAACAACTCTCCCAAAACCTTAACGTGTTAAGACATGCAGAAATCAATATACTTCAACACCTTCCTCAAAAGAAACATTGTTCTTTACTGGGAACACTTAGGCAACTAGGTACAAGTCCACAACATGCACACACATGCAGTACCACATCTGAGAGAATACTTTTACTTCCATTAGATTCAAACCCATGACCTGGCTTGGCTCTGATACCATGTTAACAGTTAAATAACCAACTCTCCCAAAACCTCAAGGCTTAGAAGATACAGATTCCAATATACTTACTTCACTTCTCTTCTTACAAGAAGCAATAAAATTGCTTCCTTGGCTTAATGATGCTCCAACATCGAAAGTTTTCACTAAAAAAACTTGCAAGTTATAAAAAGGAACTAAAAGCCTAAAAAGGTTTCCCCTTTTTAATGAAACTCTCTTTATTATCCAAAAAAAAAGGCCTAGAAAGGTAAATATTCATTTAATAAATTAGAATATTCATTATAATATTCCCATAACACCTATTGATAAGAAAATATAACCCAGAAAGCCAAGTTTAAGGAAAAAACCATTCTTAGCCATTAAACTTTAGGACCTCATAGGTACAGCCACTCAATATCAAATAAGTTGAATCAGGTAGCTCTAAAGCTACTAGAAAAATAAAATTTAGCAATGGATGTAGGGTAGGCCAACCATTTTTCTCGTATCACTGAAAAAGACAGCATATGTTAGTGATTATCAATCTTGATTAATATAGCAATTGAGTAATTAGTGGTTAAGATACTACAGCCAATGGTCATGATCCATTGCCCCTTTGCCAAGATAATTTGGGACCATTTCCTTTGCCTTGCATCTTTGGGTTGGACTATGCCTTGTAGTCTTCTCAAATTGGTTCAACAATAAAAATGTGCCTATTGAGAGAATAGTGATAAGAAATTCTAGATGGGAATCTGGCATGGAATATGTTGACGCATTTGGAGAGAGAGAAACAGAAGGATTTTTGAAGTGTGAAGAGAATGGATTTTTACGCTATCTACCCTTAAGTAAGCTAAGGTTTGTAAAAGAAGAAGGAAGAAGAAGAAAGTGAGTGGAAAATGTATGGAAGAGTCTTAACTCCTCTATTACATATGAATGTATTTATTAAAGAGATACTATAAACATTACTGTTGGAAAATGTCTTGAATAGGTACGGCACATAAGCCGTGTGCAACCCATCAACCAAGGAAACCTCTGTTTTTGGTAGTTTGTTTATTTTGGGCTCTTAAGCCACATAACCAATTAGAGTTTTCTTAGGTAAGTTGCCTCCTATAAAAAGATGGTTTATGGGTTTTAGGGTTGCGGAAGATTGCGATTGTGGGAAGACTTGCGGCAGATTGTGGAAGAGAGAGACTTTGGTGAGAGGTAAGAACGTATTTGGTTTTGGAGAGTTCTTCTTTGGGTTTTCCTTAGGGTTTCACCTTTGGGGGTTCTGGAACTCGTTGTTGTGCATTTTGTATTCTTCTTTATTCTCCGTATTAGTGAAGTTATTGATCGTCTTCGCCCATGGATGTAGGCAGGTTTGCCGAACAACGTTAAATATTGTCTCTTGTCTGATTGTTCTTTGTCGTTTATTGTTTTCTCGTTTTGTTTTACGCGCATTACATACTTGAATCCAATCTGTGTTTGTTCCGCTGTGTTGTTCTGGCACAACAATTACATTGAATATTTATAAGAATACCATTTGTACTATCTATTTCTTTGTCTCATGTTGATAGGAGTCAGAATGAGTTGGCTAATTGGGGAGTTTATTCCATGTCGGTCTACTCGGAAAATTGTCTTCCTAAAGGTTTGTTCGTAGGGTGTTTCCCCCTATTGTTCTATCCTATTTTTTCGAAAATATTTAGTTAATTATCAATATATATATATACATATAAAAGAATATCACTCATGTGTAATGTACCCATATACCCTTACATATTGTGCCCATATACACTCATATACACCAACACTCTCCCTTAAGCTGGTATGTAAAAATTGTGCATACCTAGCTTGCAAATAATCCTACTAAAACTAAGATTACAAAATTCTTTAATAAACACATCGGCTATCTGATCTTTAGTATTTACAAAGAGCATACAAATTTTTTTTGTTTACAACTCCTTTATGAAATGTTGTCAACCTCATCATGGTTCATTATGATATGTCGGACCAGATCATGGGCAATGCTAACGTCGACTTTAATATCACAGTACAATCGCATGGGACCATGACAATGGAATCCCAACTGTTTCAGAAAGCTAAGTACAGCATCTCACAGATCCCATGTACTATGGCTCGGAACTTTGCTTCTGTACTTGACCGGGCTTCAATTGACTGCTTCTTGCTAATTGATATACCAAGAAACGAGGTTACCTCCATCAAATGTACAATAAGCAGAAGTAGATCTTCTAATCTTGCCAAATCTGCATTAGTGAAAGTCTCAACTCAGATATCATGTCTTCTACGTTACAAGAGTCCTTGACCTGGGCTCATCTTCAAGTAGCAAGTAATGTGGTATGCTGCCTCAAGATATTTGGTTATGAGAGCATGCATAAACTGGATGACCACTCCAGCTGCATAAGAAAAACCTGGCTTAGTCAAGGTCAAATAAATCAACTTCCCTAAAAGTCTCCAATAACAACCAATATCAATAAGTTGTAACCCTAATTTGCATGCATGTGATGGTTAGACTCAATGAAAATGTCACAAGCTTTACACCCAAGCAGCCTAGAGTCTTGAAAGAAATAAAATACATATTTGCATTGAGATAGAAAGAAACCATCATTGGATTTAGCAACTTCAATTCCAAGGAAGTACTTGAGAGGCCGCAAATCCTTCATTTCAAACTTCTATCCAAGAAAAACTTTTTGATAATTGATCTTATAATGATTACCACTCATAACAAGGTATACACCCTAACATCCCAGAGTCTTAAAAGAGATCAAATATATATTTGCACTGATATAGGAAGAGGTCATCCTTGGATCTAACAACTTTAATTCCAATGAAGTACTTGAGAGGCCCCAAATCCTTGATTTTGAACTCCTTTCCAAGAAAAGCTATTAGATAATTGATTTTACAATGATCATCACCCGTAACCACAATGTCATCAACATAAATAATAAAGGATGTGACTTTTCCTCCCTAATGCTTCACAAAGAGAGTATGATCACCTTGGCATTGTCTATAGCCATTCTTGAGCATAGCACCTAAAAATCTCGCAAACCATGCGTGATAAGATTGTTTGAGGCCATAGAGTGCCTTCTTTGGGTGGCACACCTTCCCTTTGTCTGTGGATAGCTGAAAACCAAGAAGTAATCTACTCATAAATAAATAAACTATGAGGTAATCTCTCGTAAACTTCTTCAAGGTCTCCATGAAGGAAGCATTCTTGACATCTAGTTGAAACAATGGTCAACCCTAATTTGTAGCAACTAAGATCAACATCCTAATAGAACTCTTTTTTTTTACCAGAGCAAAGGTCTCCTAGAAATCAATCTTATAAGTCTGAGTATATCCCTTGGCTACTAACTTAACTTTACATCGTTCAATAGTGTCATTTAGTTGAAGCTTCACTGAGAATATCCATTTGCACCCCACTAGCTACTTTCTTCTTAGAAGATTAATAACATCCCATGTCTTATTCTTTTCAAGTGCTTACATTTCTTCCTCCATTGCCTTTCACCACTGAGGCTGGGATAGAGCTTGGAAAACACTGCATAAAATAGAAACAAAGGACAAAGAGGTACAGAAAGCCCTAAACTCATGAGAAAAAGAGTCATAGCACACAAAGTTAGCAATGGGGTATTGAATGCAAGCATACATACTCTTTCTAAAAGCAATGGGAAAATGAGAATCATCAGAAGTTATGAAGAAAGCAATACTTATAGAGGAAGAAACTAGTTGGAGAGGCACATGAGAGATAGAAGCGACCTTCTAACATAAATAATAGGAACAAAGTTTGATAATATGAATAACAAAAACAAGGTTTAACTTAAAATTGGGAACATGAAAGAAAGAGGATAATGACAAGAAAGATGTAAGTGGAATGCAACCAATACAGTTACAGAAGAAAAGAAGCCATCGGCAATACATACCTTGACTATACCAAAAGTAGGGGTGTCAACGAGCCAAGCTTTGCCTAGCTCATCTCAAGCTCATCACATAAGGACTAGGCTCAGGCTCGCCTTAAGCTCGCCAGAATCTTTAACAAAAAAGAGGCCCAAAATCCCAACAGCAAACCCAATATAGCCCATTGTTTAACCCCCGTTAAAAAAACCAATATCCCATTAGCAAACCCACTGCACAACAACCTCGTCCTCCCTCCTAGGTACTAACTTGAGAGAGAGAGAGAGAGAGAGAGAGATCTTAACACAGTGCCATTCGTCATTCGTTGATGAGTGAGGGTGCACCTCTGTCACCTAGGTTAGAAGAACAGGAATGCCAACAACATCTATGGCTCCCCTATTTTCCCTCTTTTTCTCCTTCATGGGTTTTGCTATAATCTCAAAAGAAATAAGAGAAATACAGGTGATGAGAAGGAAGAAATCTACTTAGGGGCACTCTTAAGATCAGAAAAAGATCTTAAGACTTATCAGGTTTGTTCTCCAAGAGTTTAAGAGAAAGCATAGAAAATCTAGGGTTTCAAGAAGTAGAAGCAAGTGAAGGGTAATGAAATTCTTCAAAGCTATTACCGGTAAGAGTGGAGAGCACGCCGATGAAGAAGGCACCCTGGTAGCCAGAGAATGAGAAATGGGGTGAGGGTGTCAATCATGAGATATGTGAGCCGAGCCAAGCTAGCTTGGCTGATTGACAGCCCTAACCAGAAGCAACACAGTATTAAAAAAAGAGACCAAACGTACCAGTCATGATAAGAAGCCCCGGAGTCGATAATCTAATGATGATGAGCAATGACCCAACACCAGAACACACAAATGAGAAACATCAGGCGGAAACTGTGCCATAATTGAAGACCAAATACAAGCCTTGAGTCAAAGTATCATGATATGCACTGCAGCCAATACCAGCAAGAACCCAAAAGTTTGATCCTCCAATCCAAAGGCACAAAAACACACTATGGCAAGCACCAATCAGCCCCAAGAACAACACCAAACACAACCAACAACAATAGCCCAAAAACGTTGCAATAATCTCAAACAATAAATCGAACCACTACCAACAGCACAAATCCCAATAACAAAGACAGTGGCACCACCAATCACAAATAACAACCCAAGAAATAGAACAAGCACACAGCTACGTATCCCCAAAGCACCACAAAATACTACTCACAAAACACTGCTAACACCACTACATAGGCAAGGCTGCAAACTAGATCTAGAACCACCACATAAGAGTTATCAAACCACGGTCATATATATCAGCAAAATAACTAGTAGGAAACACCTCTACGAGAGGTGGAAAATATGCACACAACAGCAATTAATAAGAACCAAGCACCTGCAAGGGAGAACACTTCCACAACCAAGGCCACTGAATGGAACCAGTAGAGATCAAGAACACCCAAGAACACATCTGCGCAAGGTCCAACGAGCACTAGAAGCTCTCAACAGCAGCAAAAATAATAGAAGACAAACAATAAGGGCCCAGGATAGCAACACAGCATGTGAAAACTTCAAACCAAGACAAACCAAGCATATACCATAGAAAAGAGCACCACAATCCAGAAAACAAGGCCTCTATGGTCGCACCAGATACCAAGTAGAAGTATGTGAATTAGGGGTTATAGAAGTCTGCACAACCCTCTTTCAACTACAAACCTAATAAAATTGACCCAACGATCACTCCTTAAGTCGTTAGAATACTATTTAACAGCAACAATGTGAATATGAGATCACAAATCACTCCAATATGTAAAAAGAACCCCGTATAGCCCTACAATCGTGAATAGATGCATCAACAATCAAGATTTAAACCAGAAAAACTCAAGTAATGCAAGGGGCGTGAACAGAGGGGTACAAAAATCATCACCAAAGCTTAAAAACAACTTCAAATTGAGTAGGACTTGTTCCTACAGGTCCATAACAAAGAATCGGATTAGAATCAATTAATTTTCGAGGCAGAAAAATCATTAAAAGAAAAATGAACTAGATTACAAAGTCGCCTTACATGGTCGACCTTGTCCAAACGACCTGCTGACACCAACCTTCCTGGAACTTGCTCTTCTTCTTCCTGCAACTCTTCCTCTGCTCTAAGCGGGCTCTGATACCAAGTGGATTTCTACACTATCTAACCTTAGGTCAGCAAGGGTTTGTAGAAGAAAGAAGAAGGAAGGAGAAGGAGAAGAAGAATAAAGTGAGAGGAAATCGTATGGACAAGTCCTAACTCCTCTCATACGTATAAATGCATTATTAAAGAGACACTAGAATACCACTCATGTGCAATGTACCCAAACACCCTTACATATTGACCCTGTATACACCAACAAAGAGACCTCCCCTTGAGGTGGTAGACTCTATCCTCTACGAAGTGGCTTCTTGGGCAGTGTTTTGTTAAATAATCTCACAAGGGATCGGTTTTCATGTTTTTTTTTCCTACTTTTTAACAAGTAATTTCTAATTGGCCCTCATGACCATTAATCTTTTCTTTGTACATTCCTCTATCTTTTTTCTCTTTCAATAAAGATCAGTATTCATCAACAAAACAAAAAAAAAGGATACTGCAGCCAATGGTATTACATTTGACCCTAGGAAAAAACCAAGTGAAAATAGCATTCCTGCCCCCGGCCAAATACAAGGGAGAACAAAAGGGGTAATGAATTCTTCCTCTCCAATAGAGTAAAAAAATTTATTCTGCATATACGGTCACCATACAAAAGTTTACCCTGACAGGAATGTGCAACCTACCATGTGACATCATACAAATCTAAAATAAGTAAATATGCCCATATTTTATAGAAATGGCATGCTTTTTACCATTTATAACACGAGAAGATAAACTGTGCTTTTCTTTTAAGCAGGTTATGAAATACCTGTTTTAAAGTAATCAACAAGATTGCTGGGCACGCTCTTTTAACGTGTATAATAGGAGAAGATATATTGTACTTCTCTTTCATGCAGCTTATGAAATTCCTGAATTAATGTAATCAACAAGACTGCCGCCTGATATGTTCGAACTCATACAAGAATATTGGGAAAGATAGGAATACATGGATCAAGTAAGAACTGTGTCCACCAATCTGGTAATAATATTGAGAAGATTTTTAAAGTGTACAAAGAAATCAAACAATATGGAAGGATACCAAATGATAAGAAAGCACAAACATCCATAACCAGAATAGGCAGCAAACCATACCCAGCACTTCAGCAGTTTCTCTCTTTCATATCTTTCCTCAGTATGATAATCCAACTGTAATTAAAGGAAGACAAATTTTGTAAGTTATCCCCAATAACTCTTGTACTGGTGCTTTTAAGGGATTGACATGAACGAAAGAAATGAACCAATTTCACATAATAATACTTATAGGTAACAAGAGCAAACCTCACGGTTTGTCTTCAACTCAACATAAAACCTCCTTCCATCGTCAGTGGAATCACAGCAGTCCATTTCAGCACCCATAATAATACGGTGAGCCCCTAATTTAGTTTTGATCACAGAACAGAACTCAACATTTGCATCGATATGATGTATCCCATCCCCATCAGCTCTTCTTGGATCTTCAGTAGCAAGGTTTTCAAAACAATAGCCCCAATAGCATCTAATTGAAGAAGACAAGATTAACCAGTTCAGTTTTGGTTGATGATAATCTATGGCGCAAACTAATTGAGTTGAGCATGAAGAACTACTTTATGCACATACAATTCATGAGAAAAAGAGAGATGTGCTTATGTGGGTGCAAAATTTTGAACCAACTTAAAAAAAAAGCGCATCAAAAGTAAAAATATATATAAATAAGAACATAAATTAAAAGCTTCAAGCGGAATGTAAACCAATAAACTAAGCAAGTCAATTTTCTCTATATTAATGAAATTTAAAGCTTCAAGCAGAATATAAATTTGGAATTCTTTATGAGTGAGTAGCTTAATAAACTTTAAAAGGTCCTTTTTTCCGACATCCACAGTTTTCAAAATAATCATCTAATTTGAAACTGGGAGTAATCAGGTTTTTTAGTAGGAGTTTGTGGGTCGTTTGGGTCCTTAGTTGAGTTTAGGTCCATTTAAGAATCTAGTTTTCAATTTGAGTTCAATAGGGATAAAAGAAGAGCTCAACAACTAGCATGTTTAAAATAGGGATGTAATAGCTTTTTCTTCTTTTTTCTTTTTTGAAGAGAAGAAAGAGGATTATGGCGAAAAAATCCAAACATGTGAAACCCAAGATGAATCCTAGGTCAGCTCTCCCTATTTTCTATTCTTCTTCCTCTTCATTCCTGTATTATTTCCACCATCTATATACCCATACTTTTTTATAAGGTAAAGATATGAATGAAACAAAGAAAAACAAAGCTGTAAGATCTGTACTGCAAACATAACTTTGACACACCATGCACAATTTTCTATTTATTAATCTTGATTGATCAATTATTTCTCAAAACCCTGACCCAAAATTTTTCACCCCTAGCTATCCAAACCCATTCTTCTTCCTTGCTGATTTCATATGAAGTTTCAGTATATACTTGTATGGTCAGTTGCCAAGGATCTCTCTCTTCCTTTCATCGTGTTGATTCTCTCTCCTTGCTCATTTCATTCATTTCCACGACGAGCACACTAGGCACCAAGTTGCAGTGACAAAGGCTTCCAGCAATAGTCCTCTGTCAATATTTTTTTTTTGATAAATAACTTAACTTTATTAAAAAAGATGAAAGAAAAATAGAAATAAAACAACAATGGGAAACACCCTACAAGCACCCCTTAGGAATACAAATATCAGAAAAAACCTCCTAGGAAGCAATCCCCCAATTTACCAGCTTATCAGCTAGCTCATTTTGGCTCCTAACAACATGAGAAACTGAAACCGAAAGAAGAGAAACAAGCTCCCGAATCTCATAAATGATATGGGCTGAGCACCAAGTTCTAAAACAATCCCCTCTAGCCCAAGAAATGACTACAGCCAAGTCACCCTCCACTTAACAAGATTTCAGACCAAGACGATTCAGCTCCCTAAGACCCAACAATAGGCTTGTAGCTTCAGCTTTAGTAGCATCACATT
>JAOXJP010000015.1:3606780-3622633 GCA_025762735.1 Platanus orientalis | reverse complement strand
CCCCCCCCCCCCACAAGCTCTTCTGTTGATGCTCTCTTTCAGCCATTCCATGAAGTTTTTGAGAAGAAAGCAATGGAATGGTCTTCAAGAGAGCCTCCATTCCATTCCATTGCTCAATGACAAAATTAAGTGAGGTTTGCACATTGGTCCTTTACAATTGATGTTCATAAGGCATAAAAAATAGACTCTTACCTTCAAGGACTGGTCCTTGGTTGTTTGGACTAGTCCCTTTAGTTTAGATATAAGTGGACCAAGGGCCCTTCAAAGTTGGTGCATATGCTTAATCCATGCCTTCGCATCCCAATTGAACATCTTGTTCTCTTGGATGGCAAGGTCAATCAATGAATTAGCAAACTCCTAAAAAAACAGGATTAAATAGAGCTGATATGTACTATAGACTAGCTATTCCAATGTAGTTGTTAGTGTTTTGATGTTTTCCCTGCTCTCATTTTTCTAGTGTTGGTCTAACCTTTTTCTTGAATGAGTGGCAAAATTAGAAAGCAAAAAATAATAAATGAGTGCATTTTCCAAAACTAAGATGCAACCCCAATAGGTGACAAGATGAGGGAAGCCGACAGAGATGGTTTGGTCATGTTCAATGAAGACCAATCGCCAATTCTTGCACCAGTGAGAAGAAGCAATATGATGCAAGTTGAAGGCTCTAGAAGGATAAGGGGGAGATCAAAAGCAAGGAGAATTGAGATACAGTGGGAAGAATTAATGTACAATTTAGAAAATAAGTCTCACTAGATAAAATGGAACAGTGAAACAAGATTCATGTAGCCAACCCAAATATATAATTAGATTAGTAACTGCAGAATTAAACACAACTCAACAAAGCCACAAACACACATAGATAGATAGAACTTGTAGGGCTCAAATGCATGCACAAAAACAAGTAGATAACTAAAGTGGTAGTGTTTGAGTGAGAATAGAAAGGTGAGGCATGGATGGAGAAAGAATAAAAAAGTTAACTGTATGTGTCTCCATCCTATTCTCCCATGCCTCACCTTTCTGTTCTCATTCAAGCACCACTTATTTCCCCATCTGTTCTTGCTCAAATTATAGAAGCCTTACATTTTCCTACAAAAACGGTGGATAAAGGATGAGTACCTTTGACAATCTAGCTCACTTTGTGGCCTTTCTGGAAGTTTATGCACATCAAGATAGACAACTCCATTTCTCTTATGCACCCCCATTTCCCAAGGCTCATGTCTGATGTAAGCAGTAGCCAATATCTATGAAAAAAAAATTAAATAAACAGATGAGCAAAACCTTGTTCCCAAATTGCCCGATAAAATGAAATAAGGAATTGTCCACTTTCAATACTACTGGAAATTCAACCAATCATTAATATTATTCAAGATGACCAGCAGTTACCTTATTAAGGTTGTTTCGGAAAGTCTGGGGAACAAAACATTGAAGCAAACTCAAAATTAATAACGTAGATAGAAGTCTTTGCCTACACCATTGCAGCAAGAAGTAGAAAAAAGTCTTACCACAAAATGAATGTCTTGAAATGGGATGTTTTTGTTTCTTATGCAAGCCAGAAGGTCACCAAACCCCTGACAGCCCAATTCTGATTAGAGAGAACAACACAAAATTGCCTGCATAAATCAGCCTCATGCACAAAATAGAAGTAGAAAAGTTATTACAACAAGAACCCTATTAGACATTTTTTCCCTAAAACTAATTTTTCGTAGCCAAAAACTGATAAAAATTTGTGGACATAAAGCAAACCTCTTTTCTCAATAAAAGATTCAAACCCTTCATTCAAATCAGCTCCAACATCTTCAGAAATAAGGCGCTTAAAAAGTCTCTAATAATATGGAATAAAGAGCATGTGAGTTAAACAAATTAAACATCACCATGGGTGACCACAAATTAAAAAAGTCCATCACAACAATGGTGGCTGGAGGGCTTACCAGGCTGCAGTCATTAAAGTAAACATCACCACCTTCGACACGACTATAACAAGCAACTTCACAAGGCTATATTGGATTTAAAAACACACACACACACACATTACAATGTGTTTGCAAAATACAAAAAGAAAATAAATAAATAAACACTAGATAGGACCTTAGGCAGTCCATAAGAAATAATGACGGTCTACCAATGGCCTACCAGCACACATGGTGCCCAAGCAGAGCCGTTGTGCTCATCATTCTGTGGTCCCCAACAGAAGATTATACTTATAATTATATATATATATATATATATATTTGATAAGAAGATTGAAGACATCAAATATACACCCTGTTTTTTGGGCCATCCACATTTTCTATTGTTCTTTTCTTTTTCATTTTGTCTTATTTTGGCAATCCAAAAGAATGCAACATATAGGATGGATGGCTTCAATCATCCAATCAAATAAATATTCATGGGAGGATAACATTCAAGCCATTGAACAGTGTCTACTGGACCTGGATTGTGTGCCACGTGTTTTGGTTAACCACTGGTAAACTATCCTTGGTAGTACGTGATTGATGCCTTGGATTTTAATTCTTCAACAATGAAAGGGAAACAATTAAAGTACCTCCTGAAATGCAATACATTTCCTAGATAAAGTTTCTTCACTCTTTGAAAGCTTCAACTCAGAAACAAAACGCTCATCTTGATGTCCGTTTGAAAACTTAGAACCAAAACCATAGTTCTGCCTTTGATGATGAGGCCCAGGTCGAGGAAGGATGCCAAATCCTCTATCATTTTGACATCCAGACTGCCAGCGACCATGACCAAAAGTTCCTCTGTTCTGGTGGTTAGTATTTCGAATAGGAGGTAGTACTGCCATTTAGATTGTAATGCAGCAAGGAAAAGAATAAGAACACATTCCAGCTCAGAGAGAAAAAGTACGAAAATGAGAACCACATCGTAAATGCATGCCAATACAGTTATGTAAATGCCTTCAGAACGCTTCTACTTCAAGCAGGATCGATGAAATGGAAAGAACCAAGACAATTGTATATGATTGCTTTAAATAATGCATAATATTACCCTTACACAATACTCAAGCAACTACTTGTTCAGTGTGTTTCAAAATTTCGGCTGTTTGAAATGCATGCCAATACAATCTCTAAAATGCCTTCAAAAAGATGACTACTTCAAGCAGGACTGATGAAATGGAAAGAACCAAAACAGCTGTATGAGATTGCCATCAACAATGCATAATATTATCCATATACAGTATGAGGAGCATCTACTTGTTCAGCATGTTTCTAAGATACCACTGGTAATATGTTGGGGTTTGAATAGTTCAACAATTATCAGTAAGATGTCATAAACAAAATCTTCCACTCTAAACACTCTCCAATGCAACTCTCTACCATTCCACCAAAATGGCATTGACTCCCTTTTAGCCAGGCTGCGCTACCAGGCTTCATGAGATTTTCAGAGAGCTGATCCTGAGAAAAGCCCAAATATCATAGTCAAAGCCCAGCTGGACAAAAATGGTGTCAGCTCAGCTCATTCAGATATTCCATTGCAGATAGAAAAAGACTCAATTATTTCAACCATGACCTTGCACACTGTGGTTACCACTGAACTAAAACTCCGAATGTAGATAGCTACCAACATACCTTAGTCCTTGGTACACATTGGATGGAACGATAAGAAAAAATGGAAAATGTTAGATTGTGTGTTGCCAAAAAAAGTAAACACCTATATTCCAAATTTCCATCCAAAGCAAATAAATTAAAACATCCCTCAACAATCTCACAAGGTGTTGTAAAAGACCAAAGTTATCCTAGCCCCAGTAGTAGAATTAAAAACATCTCTCCACTATCTCAAAAGGTGTTGTAAAATGCCTAAACCTATCTAACCTCCAAGGGGAGAAACCATTGGCTCTTTGCTAGCTCCCACCAAGACTGCACAAGATGACCTATGGACTCTCTTGGATAAAGATTCCGGTACAACCATGGCAGCAGAAAATCAAACATTGCAACTGACAACAATGACAATGATAATAATTGGGTTCAAGTCTGGTATCCCAGAACTTCTCAACTATGTTAATCAGAGACCTCAAAACGGATGTGATACTTCACAATGACATGTCCTTGCCATATCTGGGTAACATGGCTTCTCAATATAAAAGATGTGGCATGAAATTCACATGTTTCACCCAACTAATGCATCAAAAAGAATAAAAATTAAGGGTCCATATTGAGGAGAGACCTATGCTTATAAATATGCCACAAAGAAATTTTCAAATGAAAGATGCCCTTGTTGCAACACATAAGCACTTAGTGATGAATTTCTTCCATAAATCAGATACCAAAACAAGCTCCCTACTAGTCAAATCAACCCTTCCAATGGACTAATCAATGTACAAAGCAAAAACATATTACTCATACACAATTATGAAAGGAAGGTTTGTTCTGCTGAAGAGTGTTTTTGCTAGCATGCCTACTTACTTTCTATTGCTCTTTCATGCTCCAATGCCGGTTATAACAGTTTGGAGAGATTACAGCGGGTCTTTTTGTAGGGATCTGGTCAGGGGAAGAGGAAGATTCACTAGGTAAAATGGGATAATATTTGTAGTCCAATGAATCAAGGAGGTTTGGGCATTCGGCCGATGAGAGTGATGAATAAAGCCCTTTTGTCTAAATGGTTATGGAGGTTCGGCACAAAGAGAAATGCAACCTGGAGCCGGCTCGTTCAAGCTAAATATGGAGCAGATAGAGTTGATTGTCTCAAAAGAGGCCGGGTAGGGCTAGTGGGATGTGGGCTCTGAAAGGGTATATGCAAAGAATGGGATGAGTTCTTCAGGCTTGTCATGTTCAAGGTCAACAAGGAGAATAGGGTCAAATTTTGGTCTGACATTTGGTGTACCAGGAAACCTTTCAAAACCCTCTTCCCTTCTTGTTATCACCTGGATTTCACTAAACAGGGTCCAGTTCAAGAGCATTTGATTCAGTCTAGAGTCTTATGTTCCTGGGACCTTAAACCTAGAAGAAAACTGAATGAATGGGAAAGAGCAAAGATGGGCCGGCTTTTGGATGTTCTTGACAGGTATCAAGTGGGTGACCCGCAGATGGAGGACGTGATAATTTGGATTACGGATGAAGAAAGAGGTTTCTCTGTCAAGTCAATGGTTGAGGCTATCAAAATTCAGAAGCTGAATTCTTCTTTGGGGATTTGTACATGGAACCCTAGGATTCAGCTGAAAGTGTCCTGCTTTTTGTGGAAATTGTGGTGGAATCAGGCTCCCACAATCGACAATTTAATCCAATGGGGATTCATGGTTCCTAATTGGTGCTGCTTGTGAGTGGCGGAGGGGGAATCCTTGGAGCATTTATTTCTTCACTGCCCGTGGGTGTATGGTATATGGACTTATCTCTATGCACGCTTTGAGGTTGAGTGGGTTCACCTTGAATCCATTCATATGCTTCTTGAGTGTTGGCCCCCTCAAAAAAATAGCTAGTGGAGCACTACAGGGCGTTTGTTATGGTTATTAGTCACAACAGCCCTTTGTTGGTCGATCTAGGAAGAGAGGAATAGAAGAATCTTTGACAGCAGGTCAAGCCAACTGCGCATGGTGTTGGATAATACTCTCTATTCTTTATGACTGCTGAATGGTTCGTGAATCTCCCTTCCTTTTTGGATTGGATATTCGACTGGGATTCCTCCATCTTTATTTCTAGCTAGTCCGTTTTGTTGCTTTCTATTCTCCTCTAGCATGACTTATGATAGATGTTTCTTCTGTTCCTTTTTGTGTTTCAATATACTTCCTTACCCTTCAAAAACAAACAAAAAATTTACAAACAAGAACAAATGAAGGACGAAGACACATGTGTAAAGTGGATTCCAGCTTGATTCATTGGTAGAATCTCTGTGCATCATACATGAGACCTGGGACCAAATCCCATCTTCACCACTAACCTAACCACAACCTATCAAATAATAATAATAATAATAATAACAATTATAATAAAGAGGCAAGACACATTGGCATTTGAAAAAGGGGGGAAAGATTGTGAAAACCAAATTAGGAGGTTTTTCTCTATGTTCATTTCAAGAACAAAAAATTAGCTCCAATTTCAGCAAACCAAATATAAGAATAAGAGGCTAATAACAACTATGAAGATCCAAATTGTGCTTGTGAATTGTGTCCCAGCATTTCAGGATATATAAGTTATGAAACTGCATTAGTGCATCCCACCCTACGAATGCATCAAAAAGAGTAACAAATAAAAACCACATGAATCAAACAACTGAAGGCCATAGTAATGTGACAGGAAAGTTAAAAATTCATGACTTTTCACTTCAATGCAACCATATGCCCTAGGAATGCCCACCAAAAAACAAAAAAGTTAAGGCTGCGTTTGGCAGCCACCTGTAATACAATCATTTCATTTGAGTTTCCCAAGCTTTTGTAGCCACAATGGGATGGTTTTGCAATGAAACCATTCAGATTTGCACCGACTTGTGCCAGATAACATTAATCATTTCATTTTCTAAAAAACCTGAGATGACTTCATTTCTAATTGTAGTTAACAAACCAGTATAAATTTGAATTAGTTCATTACAAATTATCACCTCACGGCTATAAATGCCTTGGGAAACTCAAAAGAAATGATGTCATTTCAGGTGACTGCCAAACAGGCTATAAGTACACAAGATTTATATGCAGAAGAAAAATGCGAGAAGCATAATCTGGGTAAGCTTCAAATTCATATAAACCACACTGTAAATCATTTCCAAGCAATCAAAACATTAAAATCAAATAAACCCACCACGTAATAACTTACCGGGCACCAGATAATGGCTTGACGCTGGCGTTTTGCAATAGTCTTCGTTATCGGACCCCAAGAGATCTTTCTCTTCCGACCCACTCACGTTCTCTGTTTCACCGTTGTCTTCATCTTCTTCTCCATCGCTGCTGCTAGCGCTGCCGCTGCCGCTACTAGTCTCTCCGCCGCTGCTACTAGAGGAGGAGGAGGAGGAGGAAGAAGAAGATGAATAGTGTCTCTCTTCTTCGTCCTTCTCTCGTTCTACGTCCTGCTCGCACTCTTCACCGAAAACATCAACGTCTTGTTCTGAGAAATCCATTTTTGCTCAAAGAAAGAAATCTATGATGCAGAGAGAACCCGATTCGCTTCGATCAATCTCTGCGACCGAAGTCGAGCATATATAACTCGAATAAACGTATCTCCGAGTCGACTCGTTCGGTCCGAAAGTCATTAGTTGAGGCGGATTTGAATGGATCAAGCTACTGGACGTGGAGAGCACCCAGGGCTCGGTTTAGAGTTGGAAAGAAACCAACTCAACCAGGTTCAACACACGACAAACCTCTTTTATGGAGACTGACTCGAATTGAACCGGCTCGGCTGAACCCACAACAACCCAAGAGCCAAGAGGATTACAAACGCTCCCCTTAACTATCGCTAACCACCGCTCCCTGTCAGGCGGTGGACACATCAGTGCCGGAAAGTGAATATACACCCACCCAAAATGTGTAAATCACTTTTTGATGCTGATGAGTCCGCCCCCTAACAGTGTATGGCGGTTAGCGTTAGTTAAGGGAAGCGCTCATAAACCGATCCCTTGCACCAGAGGCACTTCGGTCTATTTGACAAGCTGCCATTCTATGAGATTGGACTCGTGACCTCTCATAAAGAGAGGGGATCCTGCAACGGCCTATCAACAATTCAATTATTATTCCATATTTAGTTCCTATTTGATATGCTAATATTTGATTCTAATGCATTTATATTTGATTCGATTATTCAACTAAATATTCATATCCGTTGAAATTAATATTTATATTAAAATATTATGGGACATGTTATGCTTAATACATCATATGAATAACCTTTACCTTAACCCATTTCTCATCTCCCATTCCCAATTTGAATGAAAGAAAGCTCTCAGTAGCCAATTCCCCATTTTCTCATTGATTTGTCAATCATCTTCTATTTCTATGATTCTTAGGTCCTTGTAAATATCTGCAAAATATTTTAATTCAATCTAATAGTCAATTAAATAAACAAATACAAATACAGCTATGCCTATATCCGATTCATATTTGACCATTGACGGCTCTGCCTGCAACCACTGGGAGGAGGCATTGGCAACACACCACATACCAGATACAACACTTTTTTCCCCTCACAAAAGGACCTGTTAAACCACTGTGTATCAAATGAACACAAACTCCATGAAACTTGACCTATTGCCTCCCTTACCCAATTTTGAATCATCTCCAGTCTGAACCCCAAGGATTTTGTCTGCCTCCCTAACGCACGCTTAGGTCCCGTTGGGCATCAGGGGGTGGACACAGCAGCACTAAAAAGTGGCAAGTGCCCCACAAAAAATGTAAATCACTTTTTGGCGCTGATGTGTCCACCCCTTGACACCCAGCGGAGCAGACCTAAGCGGGTGTTAGGGAGGCAGACAAAATCCCTCCTCCAGTCTGAATGGTCATATATCAATCTAACCAATCAATGCATGACATGAGGCATGACAAAGGGTGCTTGGTTATAAAGGAGGGTATTGTGGTAAATACAGAGAAGAAAAGTACCTGTATATTTATTAATATACCCCCTGTCAGAGATCATGTCACATCCTGAACAGAGACCGGTGTTGTACCTGTACATTCATACCGGAGATAATGTGAACTCCCCCTACACAAAGCAATAGCCATTCTAGGAGTTTTCAGATTGAAAAGGGAAATGTTTGGGTCAATTTGATTCAATTCGAACACACTCAGTATATTTTCAACTAGCTATACAAATCAATTTGCTTAGGAAATGAATGTTGAAAGCTGTGAATATACAAAAACAGCCTTATCCCTACTACTTGGGATCGATTACATAAATCTTGTTCCATCATTCTATTCTATTTAGGACCAATTCTTTCTTTGTTTCTTTCTTTCATTCATGGGTGAGAGGAAAAGAAAGAAGTGAATGGATCTAAAGATTTATTTAGTGGCAAAATTACTCTTAACTTTGAGAGGCATTTTATTGGATGTTTCTAGAGGTGTAGGCATCCTTGAAACAAGAGATGTCATTCAAATCAGCAAATGCTTACACACTAGTTCAAAGTGCAAGTCATCAGATGAACTATGCTTCTTGCTCAACTCTAATGGTGTGTGTTCAAGCTCAGTTTTATTAGGAAGTGCCTCCCTTCGCCTATCTAGACAATATGAAGAGAGCTTGGATTACTTCATGGAGTAGATGGCTTTTTATCACTAGTAAAAGTAGCTATGGATGATGGTATTCTTCAAGTGACAAATACTCTCTATAAATGTCAATGACATACTACGAAGCTCTTAAAAGAGCTTTGGCTATCAAAACTCCAGATATTATTGATGAAATATCTTAGGAAGATAAAGCACACATGGAGGGAAGTATAAAGATTGGTTTTCTTAGTTCTTTTTGTAGTTAATAATGAAGGGCATGTGTAGGGCTGCAAGTTATCCGAAAAATTACCATGTTCCAATCCATGTCGTATCCGAAATAAGCTTATCCGATCCGTTTATAAAAATATCCGTTATAAACAGATAGGATACGGGTATATACCGTTTCAGTTAATATCCGTTTCATAAAAATATAACAAAATATATAATATAGAGAATAGATTGTTGAATCTAAAACTAATCCAACAATCATAAATAGCCTAATAACTAAAACCCTTTAGTATCCGTTCCGAATCCAGTCCGATTTGCAGCCCTAGGCATGTGCTCTGCTTGTGTTTTCCACCTTTTTTCTTTGTTTAATTTATGATATAAATCACAGATTGGGTACATGGGTACAATATGACTTGAAAATTGAACCAGTATGCTGTAACCCATCTTGATCAACGAATAGATCTTTATCCCCACAAATTACCGGATTTTATCAATCACCCAAAGCAATCATATGGTGAACAAATGCACCATAAAAATTCATGCAAACACGATATCAGAATCCTAATCAAGTTAAACATATTAAGTTGATAAATACCAACCAAATCTGTCTGCGAAACAAACCAGAAAAGAGAGAGAGAGAGAGAGAGAGAGAGAGAGAGAGAGAGAGAGAGAGAGAGGATTCTAAAATAAGATATTATTAAGACTCATTCATTTCTAATAACTTTAAACAAGGAATTAGGGAGAGCTTTGAGAAACACTCTCTTTTCCTCTACTTAATTGGATCCAAATCATTAATTAAATAAAAATCATTCGATGTGCATGTAGATTGAAGAATGCAAAACTGCTAAAATTTGACAAATAATAGCCTTTATCAATAGAAAACATCATTTATTATTATTGTTGTTGTTGTTAAATCGATATAAATATTGCACTAAGCCTAGTGATGCTTTTGTTTTTTTATAAACTAAGTAACTGGAAATTGTTGACAACTTGTACAAGGAACAGGAAAGATGCTTCCAATAATACTCTAAAAAGACCGACCTACTCATCTACCCACATCAAGTGTAAAGAGAGAGAGAGAGAGAGAGAGAGAGAGTCCAATTTCTTTTCCCCTTACAAAATTTTAAACTGATATAAACCACTTTATGGACTATTTCATTAATTAAAATTGAGCTCTCTTTTTTTGTTTTAAAAGTAGCATAAGGAGGATGACGCTAGATGTTGCAAGTATAATTGATCTAACAAATAAAATAATTATTTTAATATTTGCTCCATTGAATATATCAAATAAAGTTTCTATAAAAAAAAGTCTTACTAGGTAAACGAATAGACAATGTGGTGAAATCCACTAGACATGGAAGTTGAAAGGCTATTTATTGGTTGTTTACATTTTGGCAATTTGTTTTCTAAAATTTTCTTTGAAGAAAGATATTTAAAAATAAATAAAAATTTGAATAAGGGGCCAGATCCTTATTGCAACTATGTAAGGACAACATTCATAATTCATTCACAATAATAATCATTTAATAGGTGCGTGCAATTTTTGTCTTCTTAGTTTTTTCCATGTGGGAAACCCTTAATCAAAATTAAGGCGCACCCAAATTACTTAGCAAAGCAACAACTTGGTTAACTCATCAAGTAATTTTACTGATCAAACCCAATGAAGCCAGCTTACCAATAAATAACCCAATGAATCCACATTAATATCCTTTAGCTTTTGCTTCTAAGAGTTATTTATCATTCCTTCACCTGAAATGTGAATGAAATGCATTAATCCTACTCAATCAAGCCAAAAGAATACATTAACCAAAAAAAAACCGAAAGGATGTTCTACCCAGGATGTACTGTTCGCCCCCTCACAGGTGAGTGTGGACCCTACACAAAAGTGCATGGGGCCCACACACCCCAGGAGGGGGCGTAGGTACATCCTGGACAGAACATCCTTTCTAAAAAACAGAGAAAAAAAAAGAAAAATAAAAAAGAACAGAATACACTTTAAACAGATACTATAAATATTTGCGATGGTAATAGTATGGAAATGTTTGAGATATTCATAATAAGGAAGTAAGTATCCCTGCTCTACTTGTACCCTAGTCCAGATAAAGGAGCCAGCATATATCTTTTAGCTGAACCCATGGCGGCCAGCCTAAAAAAAAAACTTTGGGCCAAACTCATGTAAACAAATTAAGTTCATGGTAAGGTGTCTATGGCCCTTTGTCGAATTGAGTCTTAAGTGTTCTTTGTAATACTATTTGTAAACTCACCGACTAACAACCGATGCAAGTTTTCATCTTGTTGAGTAGACTAATCCAAATTCCACTTGACCCCTTACAACCTTATAGATCCGAGATCATTTCAGCAGATAGTAAGGGTCTCAATAATTACAATTCTCAGTCCAGTCAACTTATACAGAGATGCAGTATGTTCATTTATTTGGACTGCAACTACCTAAAAGTGTTTGTACTGTTGGTCTTTAAGCTCTCATGCTTCAAGATAAAGAGACAAGCAAGTTCTCCATGTAATGTATCCTAACTTCCTATGCCCACAGCAACTTAAACCCATGTATTATTGTGTTCTCCCTTGAGGTTTCATGAGAACAAGGATCTTTTCCTGTTCCGCTCCAGACGAGCTTCCCTCTGTCCAAACAAACATGAAAAGCAACAAATCAAAAAATAGTTGCTTACATCCAATTCTAATTTACAGTACCAACAAAAAAAAAATTACAACTTAAAATAGGTGACAAGAAAAGACATAAAACAAAAAATAGTGGCATACAGCCAAGTCTAATTTACAGTTCCATTAAAAAACAAAAACTTATAGTAAGCGATGTTACTCATATAGTTAGAGCGGGATGGTTGAAGTGGAGAGGTGCTTCTGGAATAATATATGATAAACGAATACCACTAAAATTGAAGAAAAAAAATTTATAAGAGAGCTATAAGACCAGTCATGCTGTATGGAGCAGAATGTTGGGCAGCTACCAAACAACACATACATAAAATGAGTGTGGCTGAAATGAGGATGTTGAGATGGATGAGCGGCAAGACTAGAAAGAATAGAATTAGGAACGAATCCATTCATGGGAGCTTAGGTGTAGCACCAATAGGTGATAAAATGAGAGAAAGTCAATTGAGCTGGTTTGGGCGTGTGTAACGAAGACCAATGACTGCACCACTGAGGAGTGAGACAATGCACGTTGAAGGTGCTAGGACTAGAGAAAGGCCAAAATTGACCTGGGTTGAAGTAGTAAGGAGGGACATGGCTGCTTGTAATTTAACGGCAGATATGGCCCTAAACAGAGCGGAATGGCGGAACAGGATTCGTGTAGCCGACCCCAAATTGTTGGGATAAGGCTATTTGTTGTTGTTGTAGAAAGTGACCTGTAGCAGTATGAATATAACACGTGTAAAAAGACAACCTGCCATTAATCCCACCTGGAAGATTACCGGGAGAAAAACGTAGCTTGATTGAATGGTTCTAAGCATCTGATCTGTAAACCTTTTTTCAAATTGACCATTCAGCATGTCTTTCCCAATAGCACAACAGTTGGATAAGATGGCTATGATCATATGAGCAAGTCAAATTTGGCCCAGAAGATACATAAGGTGTGACAATTGAATGGTAGGTCATCACCCCCTGCATGTTTTATGGTCTATAGAAATGCCACCATAAGGAAATCGTACTGTCTCATGTGGTAAGCATAATTATGCTACTAATATATCAGTAACAGAATGAAGCAAAAGGAAATCATGGCTGCATCTCAAAAACCAAGACCATATTTCATTTATATTCTACATTGTTCTTATTGTTCAGATATTATGGCTTTTATTCTGCATTGTTCTTATTGGGCCTCCCGCTGGGAGCTAATAATAAATCAAAGTCTTTATGGAATCCTGTGATAGAAAGGGCTGACAAAAGGCTATCGGCATGGAAGGGCAAGTATCTATCAAAAGGAGGTAAAATTATATTAGTTAACAGTGTGTTCTCTAACCTTCCAATTTATTAGCTGGTCTAAGGTGTGTCACCCAATGGAGCAGGGAGGCTTGGTTTTTTATTCTTTAAAAGAAATTAACAGGCTCTTTTTGGTAAATGGCATTGGTGCTTCAGAGAAGAAAGGACAGAGCTGTGGCGGAAGATGATCAAGCACATATTCGGAGTTAACAATCACGGCTGTACCAGTAGCAGCCCCCGTGGTACCTATGGAACTGGTATATGGTAAGGTATCGACAAAGTGAAGATTTTCAACAGTTTGTGGCATTTAAGGTCAATATGACTCCCCCATTAAGTTTTGGAAGGACATCTGGTGTGGCAACAGCCCTTTGGAGCAAGGCTTCTCAAAGAGAATACTGTACAGGATCATGTGATCAGATCTCAGTCAGCTCACTGTTGGAAACTTAAAACCTTCATCTCAGAAGGAACGTCAATAATTGGGAGCAGGAAGAGGCAGCTCAATTGGTTAGCAGATTAGACAAATTCAAGTATTGGTAGGGCGAATAGGTTGACAGAAGACTATGGCTGAAAGACTCTAAAGGTACCTTTTCTGTTAAATTTTTTTCCAAGCCATGCATCTTGTTGGAGCAAGCTCATTTCCAGCTAAATACATCTGAAAATCCAAGTTTCCCTCCAACGTCTCCTTTATGTGTTTGCTTTTTTGTGGGAAGGTGCCCACGATTGACCTCTTAATGTTTAGAGGCATGATGATCCCCAACAAATGCAGCTTATGAGTGTGGGATGTGAAACCAAGCAGGCCTTTTATTTCTCCATTGCAAGGTGGCTGCACTGTGTGGGATTTTTTCTTGCTTCATTTCAAAGGACCTTGGGTGATGCAAGCATCAATGTCAGATGTGGTGGCTTAAAGGAGTAAAGGAGACTTAACAGGGCTGTCCGACAGGAGAAAGTTCATTTGACGTTGCCTTCCATTTGTCATCTGTTGGTGCCTTAGGTCAGAGAGGAACCTCCCCATTTCAAAGATATCTCTCTTCCCACTTCGAGAAATGTGTTTCTTTGATTTTCAGTTGGGTTTCTTTTGTTCCCCTGTTCCAAGGTGATATGTATCACAACTGGATTCTAGAGTGGGGCTCCCTTATGTTTGTGTAATTTTCTGAATGCTGTAGGGATGTAATGGCATTTATTTCCAGAATAAATAGACAAAACCATGAATCATGCTTCTTAAAAGGATTTTAAATACACCTGAGATTGGTCCAACAATGCAAGTAATCAGAAAGTAACTTTTTAGATAAAACCCAATATAGGGACCCAACATAGATTTCTAAACTCCCAAGTCCCAAGCACTACGTAATGATTTTCCACCTATGCAATTTTCTAGTTTTAGGTGTCCAAGGAAGAACTCTCTTCTGACTACTTCAGTTTAATTTTAAGAGAAATATGTGACTCTCTTCCGACTATTTCAGTTTAATTTTAAGAGAAATATGTGATCGATACTGAGCTGAGGAAGGATGAGAAGGAAACATCCTCCCTAGGGATGTCAATGGTTCGAGTCCAATTCCAACATACATACACTGAATCTATTATATTCATTTGGGCAGAGTCTGATGTGAAATTAGGTGGTTCTAAATCCAAGCCACCAAAAGGCAGGCACCCTCTCAGGTATCTAATATTTGACCATTTAAAATACAAAAGCACAAAAATTTGAAATTTAAATCTATAACAGACAAAGAAACTAAAACATTACAGGAAAAGAATAAAATCTATCAATAGATATAATTGTTTTACCCTTATTAATATATAAAATCTATGTACTTGTATATTTATCGGGTGTCTGAAAATGAACCATAAACCTTGATTCCAGATCAGCTATGCATGTAAGACCCAAACCCAACTTGACTATTAATTAGGTAGAAAACATGGAACCCAGACTCTACTAATTGTGACCAGGTATGCCAGAGTCGTCCTCCCAGCCCCATCCTTAAACTTGGCATGCATCCAGAGGATGGCATAATCCAAAATTCAATGAGTCTCACCATAATGATTTATTGAGCCAAGTCCAACCTAATTGTGTGATCTAAACTATCCAAACAATCATACTGTTTTTGGATGATGACTACCAGGTATTCATTACCATTTTTGCTGTTCTGTTTTAATGTTATTGTATTTCAATGTCTTCCACCCAATAGCTGGTCCAGGTTGGAGCCCCTCCCCAACAAGCACATGTGTTCCTTTTCCTTTTACAATATTTTAGTCATTATCAGACAACATTACAGAGTACTCAACTAATTCGATTTAAATCTGCAGAACTACCTTGAAAGACTCAACCAGTTTGTCTAAATGTCTCTGAATGAGCACCATGTACAAGTATGTAGAAATCGAGGATATGACAGCATGATCACATCCCCACATCCTGACATGACTCTTACACTTAACTTCCAAGGGCTCCACTATTTTCCCAAATGCATTTCATTTACTTCCACCCCCCAACCCCCAAATATATATATATATATATATATATATATATATAATATATCACAACAAAATATATCAAAGAGA
>JAOXJP010000015.1:3555798-3580144 GCA_025762735.1 Platanus orientalis | reverse complement strand
AAAAGTTGATGGATAAAGAGGTTGTTTGCTTCATTATAAGTTTTCAAGGGGAACAATATCTTGAGGCTCTTTAGAAGGTTGAAGTTTTTTTGATGCTTTACATAGCTAAAATTACTAGGTTAAGCTTAAGCAGGGAATGCAGAATGAATCATCGCCATGTCTAACTGAATACTACTGTTAGTGCCACTCCCAAACCAATGTGGATGAAATTTTCAGTGGGTTGATACCTCTTAGTTTAAATTTATAATCTTTGGATAGAAATTTTGATTCCTAAGCTCTAGGATAATATAAATTATTGGGTTAGCATGCTTACTCTATTGCCAATGTCCCTCTTGCATGGGCTTGAAGGGAGGAATTGATAGCAAAAAATAATTGGTGAAATCAATTTTTTTTTGCTGGTCTGAGCCTTAATGATGGAAATTTTTGGCTTCTTTGGGTTAATGTTTGACTGCAATAGAACTTTGAACTTGTGGGTCAAGGCAAGAGCATGTTGAGGTGTTAGCAGGTGCACAAAACAATAAATGAGGCAGGAAATAATATGAAAATATGGAACAATGGAAGTCATGCTACAAGATCATGGTTTCCGAAACATATAAGCATAACTTAATCTTACCTCCAAAATTCACATGGATTCTTGGAAAATTGTCTTTTGCAAACTACTTGCATTTTCTTTTTTTTTTTTGATAAGAAAAAAGTTTCATAAGTCAAGGGGGCATGGAATCCCAAAAAAAAACACCACAAAATTTACAAGATGGGACTATTACTAATCATATTGCCCTACCCTCTTTTCAAGTTCTTAAAAGAATACCCTCAATTTCTTTACAATTGTCTTTTCTATACCTTTTTTCCCCCACTTTGGAGCTAAGAGGTAAATTACAATGAAAGGAGAACTACTTTATAACAAGAGAATATATTGATTAGTTAACATGGAAGTTTTCCACTATTCCATTGCTTTGTATTTATCATTTTCTTTTTTTCCATTCTTCTTTGGCTAGCTTGTTATAAGAGTGGGAATGAGCTTTCATAGTAGTGCACAATTTAATTGGATTACAAACAATTAGAGATGGCTCTTCTATTAAGATGAGGATTTAGACAAGACATGGTTGGCTTTCTCTCTAGTGTTGACAAGGATAGTTTGTTACCAACCAAGACTAATTAATATTTAGCCAATTAGGGGACTGAGATGATTCTCAATATATGTTTGTGTGTATACAATAAACTTTGTGATGTATTGCTTAACAAAAAAAATTCTTGGATGGCTTGATGAGCTTTTTTGATGCCTGAGGAATCTTCTTTCAGTGGACTAACATTTCAAATCAATGTTTCTGTTAATGTAGAAAACACTTGCTAATTGAGCAAATTCTATACAACTCAAAAGGTAATTGCATTGGTTTTTTAGGGCAACAAGCTACATGAGTACAAAGGTTGCATAGTAGTTATCAAATAGTTACCTAGTGCTTGTCTGTGTGTACTTAGTCAATATTTAGTTGGGTTTCCCTATCACTTTTAGAAGCTTTGGTGCATAGTAGATAATCGTAGGTCTTCACATGTTCTAAGCAAAGAGTTGGATGTACGAGGGTGCACTCTCTGGCTGGCTGGTGGCCGATTTGGTCTCATATATACATACTTGTTGGCACATATACACTAAAATGGGGTTAGAAATCAGGTAACCAATATTTATGAATTGGGTCTAGTTTTTGAAACCTGTGCATCTATTTTCAATCTTGCACTTTAAATCTTGCTATAACCCCTACAAATACTTAGGCAAGCAACATTGCATTGTAGAATATTATGTATGTTTTTCTTTTACTTTAGTTATTTAATTAAGATAAATGAAACACAAATTAAAATAAAGTACATATCATATTTGGAATGGCTTAATCTGTATAAACAAAAGGGTTTCTTACATCTCCCATCTCTTGAAAGAACTCTCATTGGTTATGAAACTTTTCTTTAACTGATTTGATCCATGTTAACATGTTGAACAATAATTTATGCATCATTTGATTAAAACATGTAGATTTTAAGGAAGTTGAAATATGAAAATATAATTGAAATTTTTAACTCATTTGAAAATCTTGTGTTGTTACAAAATTTGCACAGGTAATTAGCTTTTATATTTTCAAAAAATCTTATAGGATTTTGTTTTACATTCTAGAAAATGTTCAAATGCATGGTCACTAGACTATTGTAGTTATCGGTCACTCTTTTGTCTCCCTAAAGCACAAGTTTAAGCAATTGGTACTTTTGTCATTGGACTGTTGCTATCATTATAAGTATTTTATTATATTAGGCTTAGTTGGATGTGGTTATTGTTACTCATATACATGGTTCTGGTTTTTTCTTTCATTCATTAATAATCTATTTTCTCTTATACAAATATTCTACTGATGAAAATGTCTGGGGAGATCCAATCGTATTATCCATCGAAATATGAAGCCATAGAATACTTCAGTGAAAAGCGTGCTGCCACTATAAGTTAACTCTGTGACATAGCCTCTGTTTTAGATTTTGTTGTCTATATCAAGGGCAGTTCTTAATAATATTGATGAAATTACATCAACTCATATTTCCCTTTCTAATTTTTAATTTATACCAAATACCCAATTGGAAATTGTGGTGTGAATTTGGTGTATGAAAGAGAACATTTCATCATTAGCTCGGGCTTTAATATATTGCCACAGAAAGCATGTCATACACAGAGATATCAAACCAGAGAAGCTATTGATTGGTGCACAGGTCGTAAGCTGAGTTTCACTTATTATAGTTCCCTTTTTTTCCTTAACTAATTAATAGGAATTTCATGGGCTTATATGTCTGCTAGATGTGATCAATAGGGGGGACTGAAAATTACAGATTTTGGGTGGTTTGTTCACACATTTGATTGCATGTGAACTATGTATGGTACATTGGATTACCTTCCACCTGAGATGGGTATGCTCATAAACTGAAGGGACCAATTTTTATTAACTTCCCTTGCCTCTAGATCCTTGATTTGTTGTTTATTAGAATGTTTGAGGTGAATTTAAACCAACTATAATGGTTAGTTTTCCTTCTAGTTGAGAATGTAGAGTATGATGCAAATTTAGACATTTGGAGACAATGTTATGTTTCATTAAAGGTTTTTTCTTTTTTGTTTAAACATACTTTAGACAATGTTTTTAAAAATGTTGTTTATAGTATTTTTTTAATATATTTAGACATGTTAGACAGCGTTTTGAAAAAAACTATCTATAGTACTTTAGTTAGTGTTTTTAAAACACTATCTATAGTCCATACTTTAGACAATGTTGTCTATACTACTTTAGACAATGTTTTAAGAACGTTATCTAAAGGTTTCAACTTTTGCTGATGCACCTCGAGACAACACTTAAAAGACGTTATTGTAGTGAGAGATGGCCACCTCTGCACTCAAGTAGGTGAATCTATCAAGTGTGTACTGTAATTAAGCACACAAATCATAAGGGTTGTATATCCATTAAGAGTTATAAGATTCATCCTTATTACATTTCAGTATGCACTATCTACACTATAGGAATGTGCACAAATGATAGTGCCATTCATGTTGTCTAGTAACTTATTTTTTACCCGTATGAACCTACTTTATGGGATCGCCAATAATATATGTCGGGTTGCCATCACTATCAACTCATGATTTAAGCTTAAGCCGCATCTCCCTCAATGTTTTCATCACCAACTCTCTAGTCAATGGTTTAGTTAGAAAATCTACTAAATTTTTTTCTAACCTTACATAATTTAGGGATATAACCCCATCACTAACCAACTATTTAATCACATTATGTCTTAGGCGTATATGTTTTTTTTTTCATTATAGCTTTTTCTATTTGCTCGAGCAATTATAACTTAGTTATCATAGTGTAGACACTTATGGTACTAGTTTAGTTCATAGAGGAACATTTGCCAGTAAATTTCTAAGTGATTCATCTTCACTACCTGATTTCTTTAAGGCAATAAAGTTTGTCTCCATAGTTAACAAAGCCTTAAATGTTTGTTTGATCGATTCCACAAAATCACACCACCTTCTAATGTGAAAACACAACCACTAGTGGATTTCATATCCTCAAAATCTAAAATCCAACTAACATCACAATACCCTTCAAGTACTGATGAAACACCACTATATAATAATGTTTAATCAGTAATACCCTTTAGATACTTTAGGACTCACTTTATAGTAGTCCAGTATTTTTTTATTAAGGTTATATATATACCTACTTAGCCACTCTACTGCGTATGTTATGCTTGGTGTAGTATTTTTAGTTAAGTAGGTTAAACAACTAATTATTTATGCATATTCCTTCTATATAAATGGTTATGACCCACCACCACTTTCACCCCGATACATGGGATCTTTTCCAAGAATCCATATGCACCCTTAACCATACCACCATAGACATACATCACCCAAGCCACTGTCAACCCTGCCCTTCCGCGCCACTTATCTCACTTTGCCACTTTCCTCAAATGGTTTCAACCCCTTCCAGTTACATAAAAGGCTTCACAAGCCCAGGGAGAAGAGTTGGGCTCGATAAGGCCTTCTGCCTGTTTCTATTTTCTTTAAATATACACAACTATAATAAGGTGTTTGTACAGGTTTCTCATCAAAGTAGTTAAATTTCTTTAATACATTTTCTACATAGTGTGATTGATTTAACATTAATCCTTCATTTATTTTGCAAATTTTAATTCCTAGAATTACATTTACCTTTATTAAGTCATTCATATCAAACTTAAATCTTAGGAATTTTTTTTGTATTTTTAACCACTTCTAAGTTAGTACCCATAATCAACATATCATCAATACACAGACAAATTATTACACCAGTTTTCTAAGAAAACTTACTATACATATATATGTCTGAATCATTAATGTTGTACTCATTTCTTATAAGTGTTTGTCAAAATTTACATGTCATTGTTTTGGGGCTTGTTTTAATCCATAGATTGATTTAACAAGCATACACATTTTATGTTCTCGCTCTTAGACCACAAATCATTTAGTCTGCATCAGATAGATTTCTTTATCTAAATCATTATTTAGAAATACAATTTTTACATCCACTTTGAGCACAACCAATTTTTAGATTAATGCTATAGCTATCAATGCTCTAATGGTTGTTATTCTAGTAACATGAGTGTAGGTATCAAAATAATCTATGTCATTTCTATTTATTACCTAAAGCCACTAACCTTGCCTTAAATTTATCTATAGTTTCATCGGTTTCAACTTTTTCTTGAAAACCCACTTACTTCCTATAGTCTTAGTTGTTGGAAGATCTATTAGTTCCTTAGTATGGCTTGCTAGTATGGATTCTAATTCACTATTTATAGTTTCTTTCTAGAAAGTAGCATCTAGTGAGGCTACAATAGTCTCTATCTACCAGATGGCATATATACTCATAAGGAAGTACTTTGTGTTCCAACAGATAAGTGACAAAATCATCACCCAAATATACTGTTTTCCTTATTCTTTTGTTTCTTCTAGGTTTTAATTCATTTTCTTCTTCTATCATTTTATTAGTTTCTATAATTTATCAAATTTGATTATTAGGAGTTCTATTTTTTAATGGAAATATGTTTTCTAAAGAATTTTGAATCTTTTGATTCCATTATTGTGTTTGGGTCTAAAATATTGATTTTTGTCATGCTTACCAAAAACCTATAGGCTGCATTGTGCACGAGCCTAGAAATTCTCATTCCCAAGCCATAAAGAGAATTTTAAGGTATCTACGGGGAACACTATCATTTGGTCTTCCTTAGAAATCTGGACCTCTCATTCTAAATGCCTATTCTAATGTGAATTGAGCTAGTGATCAAACTGATCAAAAATCAATAACTGGGATTTTTGCATATATATATATAGCACACAACCCATTCATGTGGATATTTAAAAAGAAAGCTACTATATCTTGTTTGTCAACAGAAGCCGAATATGAGTTGTGGCTTCTACAGTGGCAGAAATCTGTTGGATTACAATGCTTCTTACAGAACTGAGAGTTCCCTTACATTACCTGTTGTCTGGTGTGACAACATGTCTGCTATCTCGCTTTCATCAAACTCAGTCTTCCATGCCAAAACAAAAAAACATTGAGTTGGATTGTTACTTCATCAGGAAAAAGTTCTACAGAAAGTTTTAAGAGTGTTATATATCTCTAATACAACAGAACAACAAGCGGATATACTCACCAAATCCCTCTCATATTCTAGTTTTCATCAATTCTGTAATAAGTTCCGAATGTTTCCACTTCAGAATTTGCCAGAGAATGTAAAGGATATCAGTTAGACGAGTCTTATAGTTATACACATACCATTCAGTTAGGAAGTAAGTTTGACTGTTGAACCGTAAAATGGAATGTGTAACTAAATATGTATGGTTGTACCAGTTAGAATTGTAATTATAAAGATATATAATGGAGTGGGAGGCTGAGATCTCGAACTGAGTTTTCTCTTTCTAAAATCCTTCTTCTTAAAGTCTTCCTTATCTTCTTCTCTGATAGTCTTTTTCTATGATTTCATCAAAGCTCATATGCTCATACTTCATAATGCATCCTTTGGGGTCTTTACATCCATTGTCTCCTTAGAAGATGTCATTGGTTGTGAGTTCTTAAGTTCCTCAAGCTGCGATGTGATACATAAGTCAATGGCACATAACTAACAGAAACTCAGACACTTGATATGGTCAAGTGTTATAATTCTATTGGTCAAGAAATCCATGAGGAAATAGAAAAGCTGTTGAATTGTTGGATCCAACTTTCGTGGCCAACCAAGAAAAGTCATGCAGGGTCCAACACAAATAGTGCTGCCAAACTCAGTAGGTCTTTAATTGTGATAGACATAACAATATCCAGCACCCCTAATAATATTACAGTGAAGTAGGGAATGATCATGAGGTTGGTCTCAAAAGCTTTGTTCATAGTTGTTTGAGAACTACAACTTATCATGATCAATGCAGTAAAATGTAAAGAACACAAACGAATAAGACCCTTCAGATTTACGTGGTGCGCTATATATATATATATATTAAGTTGCATTGGCTCAGACTTATTTAACTTAAATCCTAATTGATTACTTGGCTAGCTTATAAATAAAGGGTTGTGAAATCAGGGAGAGAATAAGGGAGGAAGTGTAGCTTGTGAGAGGAGATGGGTCTGGTTCCTAAAATTAAATAAAATTAAAAATCAGATAAACTAAAGGAGAATTGCATAGAATGAATGGATTCTTATGTGTAGTAATGCTGTAAGCTAGTGATCACAAGGGATTTCCTTTTGATTTGATTGTGCAGAAAGCTGTTCTCCAATGGCTTCCACCAGCCAATCATTTGATCTCTCTAAGCCTATATTGGAGAGCAAGTCTTCTTGAAGCTGTGTCGTGTGCATGGTTTATACCATTGGTAACTGAATTACAGGCATCTAGAGGGTATTTTGATAAATGCCAGTCACCTGTTTGCCAAAGTGCTTGATGCCTTTTCCTTGCTTGTCAATGTGTGCATAGGAAATTGCACTCATAAAACATAAAGGTGAACAGTGGATGTATGCCTTTATGATGAATTAAGTGTTTGTTATTCCCTTTTATTTAAGAGCTTCAAAGAACTTTACAAGGGAGGTTTTTGAATGCTTTACTGGAAATGCATTGCTCTAGCTTTTTATCTTCATTGTTTCGCATTTGCAATTATAATTGAGTAAGCAACTTTGTAGTGTATTGGACTGTCTCCAATAAAGCAACTTTGTCTAACACCAACAATACTGGATTGTTTTGGCTAATTTTGGGTTGCTTTGGAAAGTGGCTAATCCTATCCTTAATCTTGCAACTTACTCATTAGAAAAGATCATGTAGGCTTGAGTCTGTAGCTCATATGGTTGATATACTGAACTTGAATCTTGTGTTTAGCTTGTGTTGGAAAAATATTTGACTGTTAAATTTTATTCTAATTATTAATTTTAAACAAAGAAAAATCTTTTCATGTTACATAATTTACAAAACCATATATTACAAGAGATAGAGTACAACAAAATTATATAAAATTATTTATAGAATTTTGGGAATAAAATAAAACAATGGTACTCATGAAGTGTTGACTGAGGCATGTCTAGGACACTGTCCTTAAACTTGATTTCGCATCCCCTTCTGGATCTTTTCTTCTGTGCAAAAGGGTTGCAGATGGTCAAGCTCCAGGATTCAACGGTCTCGAGTAACTTTCCTACTATTTTGCACAATATAATGGAGGCCTAGTGAACTCTCTATAGTGCTTTACCTTAGACGAACTTTAAATATAATGTATACGTGACAATATGTTTTTACTTATACATAATACACATATTCTCTTGGGTGTTTATAAAGTTGGCCCATATAACTGTTGGAGCCTGTTTATGGCTCATACTGTAGACATAAATTTTGTGTGTAAATCCGCAACACGAAATAAATTTAATAATTTCAATAAATAAATAATTGTAATGAAATGAATGAAACACAACTCTTTGATTTTACACTCTTTCACAAAAAAAGTAAAACCTTTGATTCTTTGTTGATGGGATCCAAGGGCCTAACGACATATCTCTTGGATTCAAGTGTTGGTGATGCTTAACTGCATGAGAATCGCTCCTCTTTGGGGCTTCGCATTTTATCCAAAAAGGAGAGAAACACTGTGAATCTTGCTCTTAGGGCCGGATTTGTGATGTGTTTATAAGATGCAGGAATCTTCTTTTCTCTAGCAATGAACTGTGGTTGATGGAGAGACTAGAAAGTATGTCTTAGGTCTTCAAGTCTTTGGAGAGCTCTAGAGATGCTTTGGGAGTTTTTTTCTCTCTAGAGTTTCTTGCTTGAAGTCTTTTGCCAAATGTCATTTCTTTATTTGAAATGGAGGTATTTATAGACTTGGGATTAGAATTTTGCCAAATCTATAATTGGGTGTTGATTGACCGCTCCTACCCATTTTAGTCTAAAAGAGTGGTTGCACATTCCTTGTTTGGAGAGAAGTGCGATTTATGGAATTATTTATATTCCATGAGTGACATAACTTTCCTTGTTTACCCAAGAGAATCTAGATTTGATTTTATTCAAATCTCTCTCTTGTGGGTCTCATACAAGCTAGGTTTTTAGGCCAGCTAATGAGCTAACACAAGTGGGCTTAGTGGTCTTATAGGTTACTATTTAAAACCCGTGTTAGGCCTAATGAACTTGTCCATGTATTCGGGCCTATCTTATGAGTGTGAGGCCTATACATGAGTTTTTAGCCTTTTGTATACCTTTGTGAAGGTTTAGGCCCTTATTTATAATTTAAATAAATTTTAGGTGTCTACAGATGCCCCCTCAAGGATGTGTTGATGGAAGCGCCGGTGACACAGGTGATAGCAATGCATCCTTGATTTTTGTAGTACCGTGAACACCAGTGATATTAGTGAGAGCAACACTACTTCTTAATGAGGTGTTTGAAGTCTTCATCTTCGTAAAAGAGGGCAACACATGGCCGACCTTATTGTGACATCTTGGATCTTGGTTGGTTGACGCACATCATAGGCTCAAGATGTAATGCTATTAAATCCTGTCTTGTACTTGTTTACAATAGCTTTAGGGTATCTTATAGTGATAGGGCCTCTGTTAATGTAGATGCAATAAAACGAGCACGACCAAATACCTTGAGGATTCCTTGTATAGTAGTCATGGAGATTGGGTCTTGTTTAGCCATCGAACCATGGGCATTATTATCAACAGATTTAGATTAATTAAGGTTGGAAATCTTTGACATGACCCATGAATCAGACATAACCCAACACAAAATAAAGTGGGTTAGGGTTGAGTGTAAGCGTGTTTTGGGTCAAAGCTAGTCAACCTGTTGACACGATTAATAAATGGGCCCATATGGTCATGTACGCTTAACATGACATGACACGAATTTGACTTGTCAACACGAATCGCCGCCTCTGATTAGAAGTGTGAGGGAGCATTCACTTGTAATTCCTGGAGTACCTAAATTGATCACCGAAGTTAATATTGGGAATAAGGTTGACGACCATCTACTTTCCATTTCTATGGTGCTGCACACTCAACGCGTCATCTTGATTATTGAAGAATGAAGATTGCATTAGAGTCGATATGGTTGGATAGTCCATAAGTAAGCTCTGGTTAGGGGTATAGAGGCTAGTAATTGGGTCAAACTTGTTTTATTTGTTAAGAGACTCAATAGGAAAAGTCACAAGCTTTGGCCACAATTCCATTCTTGTAAAGTGGCATATAACACCCCATGCACATTAGTGTTGATGTATATTATCAATTCCATAATCTGTAAAATACATAGAGTGGTAGATTAGGCATGACATGAGCACATTGCATATCTTAAGTTATGTTGTAATCATCAAGTGGTTGGTTCCCAAGATGGAATACGAGCTCCAATCACTTGAAACCCAAGGATGATATGTTTATAAAGTTGCCAAGGTCCGAAAGCTTGAAGACTCGGCTCATCAAGCTCAAGAAAGGTTTCTGAAGGTATTTAACATGATAGACATAGGTTAAAGAACTTAAAAGACCTTTACATAATAGTATAGACCAATGAATGCCACCTACATGTGATCCCAAGTGAGTGGGAGAAGGTTATAGGCAAAATGGCAGAAAAACAGGGGAATTAGATCAATCTGTGGGGGGTGTCGGATCAATCCACACTCAGTAGATCGATCCGCTAATTACCGGATTGATTCAGTAAAGCTCAGGTGTCTCAGATTGAGACACTGGATCAATCTGGGGATTTCGGATCAATCCAAGCTGATCAATCCAACATAGCTGGATCGATCCGAAATCGCAGAAATTCAAAAAAATAAACCGATCAACATCTATGATTTTTTGTCTGTTGGGATAAATGCCAAATCTAGGGTTTACGACTGTGCTCATCCCTTATAAGTATAAAAGAAGCTCAAATGAGCTCTCAATCACACAAATCCACACTTGAACATAAAAGAGAAGAGTGAGCTAAGGCATTTACACCTCCTAACTATCAAAGGCTCTCTCCTATGAGCATTGATTGAAGATCAATGAGCCTTTAAGTACTTCCCTAGCACTCCTCACTTGATGAACTAGAAGAGGGAAGCAAGGAGAAGGGTTTACTCTCAATTAAACCCTTGTTAGAAGCTCCAAGAAGTAAATAGACACTCTTAGAAGCTAGGTGGAATTGATTGGCATACAAGCTCAATAAAGGAGCAACCACTTATTTGTGCATCAAGCAATACATCAACCTTTTGAGGTAACTTGTATTGATTTTATATATGTTAAGACCTTAGCACCCACCGGAGACACCGGGTGTAGACCATAGCACTACCCTCAGAGACACTGGTAGTGTAGACCAATACCCACCAGAGACACCGGGTATAGACCTCTCCCGCTAGAGACACTTGGAGTAGAGCTTGCTACGTAAGTAGAATTGGTTTTGTAATTTTAACCTTGATTGTAATGTAATTCAATCTAAATAAAATTTAGTAGCTTGGTTGGGAGCTTTGAAAGTGGATGTAGGCCCGAGTGCCAAACCACTATAAACATTGTGGTGTGTGTATGATTATGGTGTGTGAATTGTCTCTTCACTTTATATTTGCATGGCATGCTTATCATTTCATATATGATCCTTCATTTGCAATTAAGTGAAAACATAAAGAAATTGAAATATCAATATCACAAATTGTCATTGCATTGCACTTGAATTTATAATAATCAAAACATACTTATAAGTGCACTAAAATTCCAAGTATTATAACAAACATTTTAAATTGGAATTTTACTTGGGGGTAAATTAAAAAGATTTTTTCTATATATCCTATTCACCACCCCTAGGATAAAAGCTCGGACTTTTAATTAGCAATATTTAACAAAACTTATTCAACATACTTCGTTTCTAATTTTGATACAGGAGTCCATTTCTAATTTTGGAGAAGGGAAATCTCCTTTGCTTTAGAAACCACTTTTACCATTTCTATTTTCTTCCTTTCTCGAGATCCTCCTTTTATTTTTATATTTAACATTATAGGCATCAGTTTGGGGACTCAACACTTGATTAAAGTTTGAAGTTGCGAGAGCTACGACTAGACGGTTTCTTTGGGGTAAAGCGTTCAACGCTGAAGCTGAATGCCCAATACTCATTAGAAGGAGGTGGAGGCATTGACATCTTTCCTCCTTCATGGTTTTAAGAAATCTATTGTCAACTTTAAATCTTTGGATCCCTTTAGCAATTGAAGTTTGAATCGAAAGAGAACTTTGTGATTCGATTCATCACTCCCATGAAATCTCCTTGAGAGAATGCAAGAACCTCAAAAAACAAAAAAACAAAAAAAAAAACAAAACAAAACAAAAAAAAAAACAAAAAAAACAAAAAAACAAATTTGTTGAATAACAATAGGCCATGGTAGGAAAAGCTCCAATATACAGTAAAAAAGGTATGTTCATTCCTCCCTTTTTCTTTCACATATCGTTTTTTTTTTAGTATGAGTTTTTTGGAAGCAGGACATTCATATGTAACATAGACGACTATTCATAAGATATGCGAATCTTGAAATTGCATCATCATATGAACCATGATTCGTCATTTAATTTCTTAGTTTGGCCCACCTGACACTCATCTGTCTTCTCACATAGAGTCATAACAAGGGTTGCTCACTTGCTATTGTAATCGGAAGGATCACTATGGCATCCTGTGACACAACCCAACTTCAACAGACCCCTAGGATGTAAGGGGCGGACCTACAAATTGTTGATGAGTAGATGTCAGTTTTTTTTTTTTTATATTCTTTTGTTCATGCCCATTCATTAGGAATTAGAAGCTTCTTCTTCGGATTAGGCACCTTTTAGAGGTGCTGGTGATCAAGAGCTTCCTTCTGATTATGTACATTCAACATGCTTGATTGCCTTGATTTCTCAACCATCCCAATCTTGTTAATATTGAACTACTCTCCTACCTTTAGACATGGTGTACCAATTGAGCCAGTCTCATGGGAGACAATTCCATGCTAATTGTTACAATGGTTGATTGGTTTGATAGTCTTAATGCCCCAGTTTTCTTCTCAATTTTTTTCTTTTCTGCTACCCCTTTCACCTAGTATCTTCTCAGTAAGAAATCAAATCTTGTGTGCCCCTTTTCATGTGATAATTTTCTCATGACCACATGTCTCAAACAATTGTAATTGAGTGATTGGGAAAATGGGAGACTCAAATCTTGCTTACCTTCGTCATGTCCATTACCTAAGTCAACTTTCACATCACTAGGTGCAACGACTGCACCACTTGACTCAAGGTGCCCATTAGTTTCTTTTTTTTTTTTAACACATGTACATTATGCAGGTCTTACCATGATGAAGATTGTTGTGATCTTACACCGTAGAGATTCCTTGGGAGGTATTTGTTATGCGAATATTCATGTGCTTCTCATGATCGTGGTGAATGGTGTATCTCTTAGCCACAATGGTTGATAGCACTAAGCATGTTTGAGTAGCTACATCTTTAATAAAGTTAGTGTAATCTTTGTCAATACTCTAGCTGTCAACAACAATGGTAGTGTTTGGCACTTTTCTGGTGTTGATCATCAAGGCAAAGTGGGGATTTGTATCTTGCATAGGGCTTTCTCTATAAGATCTATATCATTTTCACAATACAGAGATCTCTTTCGAATACGACAACAACTTTTATGATGAAGCGTGTATGCCCATCTTCGAATTGCAATTATTCCAACAATGTTGCGGCAAAGCTTTGTTGGCCTTAAATTTGAAGAAAACATCTATACTTGTTGAGTTGATTAATATTTATGAAATCATGTTATCCCGCAACAATACATCTTCATTCCATAAATATCTTTACAAGAGTTATCAGAAGTAAGTGATGTTTTTCACCTCTTTCTCCTTCAACAAGTATTAACTATTGAGCAATACCTTTGTAACTAGAAGTTTGACAAGGATTTATCTTGCTTTATGGAATCATCATGATTTTAGAGAAGGTAACATTTAATTTTCAGTATAGAATTGTTGTGCATTGCTTTTTACCTCTTATGTCTTTTCGCAGGAAATCCTTTAGCCTTTAGTGTTCATCCTTTAGAGAGAAGATTCACCAATACCTTGTACATCTTCCAGTAGGATGGTGCTCTCCATTGTCACCTTGCATTAGCAGTATATATGTTCCACAGGTTGAAGTGGGTGATCCTAGAGATAAACGCAGTGTCATATATCTTCCAGCAGGGTGGGGGTTCCTGTTGTCACTTACATTAGCAGTGTACTTTTTCTATAGGCTAAAGTATGGTGATCTTAGAAATGGGGTATTGGTGCCAAATTTCAGAGCATGTTGAGCCTCCTTCATCTTTCATCATTCATTCTTTAGAGAGAAGATTCACTAATACTTTGTACATCTTTTAGTAGGATGGTGCTCTCCATCGTTGCCTTGCATTAGTAGTAGACATGTTCTATGGGCTGAAGCGGGTGATCCTGGAGATAGACGCAGTGTTATCTATATTCTAGTAGGGTGGGGTTTCTCATTGTCACTTACATTGGCAGTGGACTTATTCCATAGGCTAAAGTATGGGGATCCTGGAAATGGGGTATTGGTGACAGATTTCAAAGCATGTTAAGCCTCATTCATCTTTTATCTTTCATCTTTCATAGAGAAGATTCACCAATACTTTATACGTCTTCCAATAGGATAGTGCTCTCCACCGTCGCCTTGCATTAACGGTGGTCATGTTCCACAGGCTGAAGTTGGTGATCCTAGAGATAGACGTGGTGTCATATATATTCCAACAGGGTGGGGGTTCCTGTTGTCATTTACATCAGCAATGAACTTGTTCTATAGGCTAAAGTATGGTGATCCTAGAAATGGGGTATCGGTGCCAAATTTTAGAGCATGTTGAACCTCATTCATCTTTTATCATTCATTCTTTAGAGAGAAGATTCACCAATACTTTGTACGTCTTTTTATAGTCTAGTGCTCTCCATCGTCGCCTTGCATTAGCGGTGGACATGTTCCACAGGCTGAAGTGGGTGATCCTGGAGATAGATGTGGTGTCATCTATCTTCTAGCAGGGTGGGGGTACCCATTGTCACTTACATTAGTAGTGGACTTGTTTTATAGGCTAAAGTATGGTGATCCTGAAAATAGGGTATTGGTAAAAGATTTCAAGGCATATTGAGCCTCCTTCATCTTTCAGAGAAAAGAATCACCAATACTTTGTACGTCTTCTAATAGGATGGTGCTCTCCATCGTCACCTTGCATTAGCAGTGGACATGTTCCACAGGTTGAAGCGGGTGATCCTAGAGATAGACTAGGTGTTGTCTATCTTCTAGCAGGATGGGGGTTCTCATTGTCACTTACATTAGCAGTGGACTTATTCCACAGGCTGAAGTATGGTGATCTTGGAAACGGGGTATTAGTGCCAGATTTCAGAGCATGTTGAGCCTCCTTCATATTTCATCATTTATCCTTCAGAGAGAAGAGTCGCCAATTACTTTTAACAATGTAACATTTAATTTCAAGTATAGAATTATTATGCAACCTGTTCTTCTTATGTCTTTTTCTAGGAAATCCTTCGGTATTCATCCTTTAGAGAGAAGATTCACCAATACTTTGTACGTCTTCTAGCAGGATGGTGCTCTATACTGTCGCCTTGCATTAGAAGTGGACATGTTCCACTGGTTAAAGTAGGTGATTCTAGAAATAGACGCGGTGTCATCTATCATTTAGCAGGGTGGGGGTTCCCATTGTCACTTACATTAGCAGTGGATTAATTCCATAGGCTAAAGTAAGGTGATCTTAGAAATGGGGTATTGGTGCAAAATTTTAGAGGATGTTGCACCCTTCATCCTTCAACCTTCAGAGAGAAGATTCATCAAAGCTTTTGTATGTCTTAAAGCAGGATGGTGTTCTCCATCATCGTCTTACATTAGTAGTGGCCATATTCCACAGGCTGAAGCGGGTGATCCTAAAGATAAAAACAGTGTCCTTTTTCTTCTAACAGGGTGGGGGTTCCCATTGTCACTTACATTAGTAGTGGACTTGTTCCTTAGGCTAAAGTATGTTGATCCTGGAAACAGGATATCAGTGCCAAATTTTAGAGTACGTTGTACCCTTCATCCTTCAACCTTCAGAGAGAAAATTCACTAATACTTTGTATGTCTTTTAGTAGGATGGTGCTCTCCATCATCGCCTTGTATTAGCAGTGGACATGTTCCACAGGTTAAAGCGGGTGATTTTTGAGATATATACGGTGTCCTCTATCATCCAGCAAGGTGGGGGTTCCCATTATCACTTACATTAACAATGGACTTGTTCTATAGGCTAAAGTATGGTGATACTAAAAATTGGATATTGGTGCCAGATTTTAGAGTATGATGCACCCTTCATCCTTCAACCTTTCTAAAGAGGATTCATCAATACTTTGTACGTCTTCCAACAGGATGGTGCTCTCCATCATCACCTTGCATTAGTAGTGGACATGTTCTACAGGCTGAAACGAGCGATGTCCTTTATCTTCCAGCAGAGTGGGGGTTCCCATTATCACTTACATTAGTAGTGCACTTGTTCCATAGTCTAAAGTATGGTGATTCTAAAAATGGGGTATTGGTGCCAGATTTCAAAGTACACTACACCCTTTATCCTTCAACCTTTAGACTTCCATCCTTTAGCAAAAACTCATGAGGTAACATTAGGTTAAATTACAAAAGTATATTGTTTTCTTTATTAAATTTCTTATGTAGGTGATCTTCCCTACTTTAGAGTATAATTTTCATTCTCCAATTTTTTTTTATCACATCCAATACAAGATTGAGATAAGTTATGGCTCAAGATTCGTCTCTCACTTTCTTGTCAGATATTTATAAAGTCAAATAAACAATAAAGGGTCTCTCATGCTTCCCTCAGATTTACTAAACACTACCTTATATGGTAACCTATAATTTTGTATAGTTACACATTTTTTTTTGTAGGTGTGGTTAAACTTAAAGTAAAGTCATAAGTTTCCTATAGATCGAAAATTCAGATCAAACCATAATGTAGTTCAAAACATGCTCTTCCTTTTGCATTGATTGCACTTTAAGATGTTGGATTTTGCTATACACAGTTTATGCTCGTGCGGGCTAGGATCTTTACAAGATTTTTATTTTGTTTTAGCCGTTCACAGTTTATACTCTTGCTGGCCAGGAGTATGGTGACAAGCCCGAGACGTTGGGTTCTATTTTGCAGTATGTAGTTTATACTCATGCAGGCCAAGAGCAATATAAGATTTTTTTTTGTCTAGGTCATTGACATTTTATACTCTTGTAGGCTAGGAGTAGTAAAAGATTTTTTTTTTTGTTTGGGCCATTCACAGTTTATACTCTTACGGGCTAGAAGTATGGTGGAAGAACTTGAGATGTTGGGTTCTGTTTTTATCGTACGGAGTTTATACTCATGCGGGCCGTGAGCAGTACAAGAATTTTTTTTGTAGGGATAATATCTTTTGAGAAACTTCTCATTGATGGGTCTGAGACACAATCCTTGTAGTGTGATGAGGAGATATGCACCATTAGAGTAGACTTCTTTTAGTATATGTGGTCCATCCAATTTCGGATCAAACTTTTTCTCTAAACTATGAGACAAGATGATGGGTCACTGAATGGAAAACACTAAGTCTTCAACTTGAAAAGACTTAAGCTGAACTTTTTTGTTGAATGCATGAGAGAGGTGATCCTGATAGCATTATAGTCTTTGTTGTGCCTTCAACCTCTTTCTATCCCACGCCTCGAGTTCTGTAAGCTGTAGCCTTGCATTTTCATCATCTGTAAGCCCGTCTTGGATAGCGATCCACAATGATGGGATTTGGAGTTTCAAGGGAAGAACAACTTCTACCCCATATACCAGGGCATATGGCGTAGCATGGGTAGGAATTCGAAATGATGTGTGGTACACGCATAGCGCTTTGCTAATTCGCTCATGCCAATCTTTCTTTGACTTTGACATGATGTTTTCGAGTAATTTGTAGAGAGTCTTGTTGAATGCTTCAGCAAGTCCATTGGCAGGAGCATTGTACATGGTAGAAAGTCATTGCTTTATCCTAAACTTTTCACAGAATTGGTCCATCAAGCTGTTCTTAAATGGTTTTTCCTTATCTGTGACAATGTAACCACAGGATTCCATAGCGAAAGACAATGTGGTTCTTGATGAATTATACCAGTCTTTTTCTTTACCTCCTTAAGGGGAACAACTTCAGCCCACTTTGAGAAATAGTTTGTTGTAGCAAGGATGTAAAGGTGTTGTTTCGATGACTTTAGGAGTGGACCAACTGCATTGAGTCCCCACCCGTCAAACTGCCATGAAGCTACCGTAGGGTGTATTAGTTTTGGAGGTTGACAAATGTAATCTCTATGGAATTGACATGTTTAGTATCGCTTCGTATATTTCATCGAATTTTTTACCATTGTTGGCTAGTAAAACCTCTTCAATTGGTTATGGAGTTTTGTTCTAGATTGATGTGTTCCATACACTCCTGAATGTGTATCCTCAAGAGCTCCTTGAACTTCATTGTTTCTAAGACATCTCATGATAATGTCATTGAAAGAACGACGATAAAGTTGACCATTAAAGATTAAAAACCAGGGTGTACGTTGCTGTATTTCGGTCCTATACTTTAGATCGTCTAGTAGTTTCCCATATTATAAGTAGTCAATGAGTGGTTGCCTCCAGTCTTTAATTTCAGTTTTAATTTCAAACATAGAGACAACATTATTGTGTTGATGTTAATCCCCAAAGTCTGACAAAGGGGTTAGCACCCATCGTCAACAAACATGAACTATTGTTGCTTCTTCTTTAGGCAAGGCTAAAGTAGTTGTGAGATTTGTTAAGGCATCCACTTGTTTATTCTCACTTCTTGGCACATGCTTTATGGTGATATCTTCAAATTATTCCAAAAGCTAATAAGCATAACCATGGTATAAAATCAGTCTAGCTTTCATACATCATAGTCTGTTAAGAGTTGATTTACAATAAGTTAAGAATCTTTATATACACTAAGCTGGTGAAGTTGTAACTCTAAGGCCATCTCCAACCTAATGATGAGTGCTTGGTATTCAGCTATATTATTTGAGCACAATTGTGTTAAAATAAAGGAGAAAGGTAACACTTCACCTTGTGGGGTGACGAACACAACTCCTTCCCTAGCTCCTTCATTGCGTGTAGCACCATCAAAGAACATTTTTCATGAAAGTGGAATATCTAAGTAAAAGACTTCTTCATCAAGCAAGTCTTCAAATAATTTCTAATTTGTTGGGATTGGGTGATCCGCAAGAAAATCTGCTAAGGCTTATCCTTTCATTGCCTTTTGAGGCAAATAGGTAATCCAAATCCTGATAAAAAAAGAGCCCATTTAGCCAATATTCTAGATTTAAGGGGATCATCACACGAGATGAGCCGAATAGTATGTGCCTACATATAGTGCCAAAGCTTCTTGGTAGCAAAGATGAGAGCAAGACATGTCTTCTCAATAGGAGAGTAGTTCAACTCTGCTCCTACTAGAGTCTAACTCAAGTAGTACAAAACATTTTCTTTTCCTTCATCATTGGTTTGTGCAAAAAGTTTCCCCAATGACCACTTTTGCACTACGATGTAAAGAATCAATAGATTTTCTGGAATTGGTGCAGCTAAGACTGGTGGCTTAAGGAGATACTTTTTTATTTTCTTCACAACATTTCTACAAGCATCATCTCACAGAAAGGGTGTGTATTTCTTCATCAACCTACTAAAGTGTTGACAGTGACCTGCCAAGTTTGAAGTGAACCTTCGGATGTAAAAAAATCTTCCTTGCAGTCTTTTCAACTCATATACATCTTTAGGTTCTAGCATGTTTTGAATGGCTTTAATTTTTGATTGATCAATTTTGATACCATGATACCAAACTATAAAGCCAAGAAACTTTCCTAAAGTAACTCCAAACGTATATTTCAATGGATTCATCTTTAGTTAATATCTTCGTAATGGATTAAAGATGTCACACAAATCGTTTAGGTGGTTTACCCTATTTCTGGACTTTACAACCAAGTCATCTATGTATCATTCAATGACTTTATGAAGCATATCATCAAAGTTTTTCTATATAGCATGTTGATAAGTAGCCCTAGCATTCTTTAGGCCAAAAGGTATAACACAATAGTATTATATTCCTTTCGGAGTACTAAACGCAATCGACTCCTCATCCTTGGGTACCATTCAAATTTAATTATAGCCTGATGAGCCATCCATAAAGGATAAGACTTCATGACCGGTAGTGGCATCAAACATGAATTCAGTGATAGGAAGGGGAAAATCATCTTCAGGACATGTATCATTCAAGTCTCTGAAATCAATGAACACCCATATTTTTCCATTCCTTTTTTTTTATTGGTACTATGTTGGCAATCCATATTGGGTATTTTACTTCTAGGATGAAGCCTACTTCAATCAAATTATTGACTTCAACCTCAATTTGTGTAGGTAGCTCAAGCCAAAAGTGACATTGTTCCTGCTTGATAAGACGTATACCGTGTTTGATAGCAAGATTGTGAATCGCCACTTTGGGGTCAAGTCTAGGCATTTCTTTGTAACTCCAAGGGAAGACATCTTTATACTCTTGAAGCAATTTGAGGTATTTTATTTCTTCTTCTGGAATTAGTGAAGAACTTATATAAGTGGGTTGAAGGTCCTCTTTAGTGCCAAGGTTTAACTTCTTGAATTCATTAATGGTTGTTTGCCCCCCTCTTCGAAGACTGGAGGAGCTTCCTTAAGTTCATCATCCAACAAAGATTCTTTGACCACTTGGACTTTAATATGATTGATTGAAGCGGTGTCTTCAGATTCCTCCTGGTGATTGTCAAAATCCCGAACTTGCATAGGCTTCTTCTCACCGTTGAGATTTTAGCTTGGCTGATTGGTGAAAATCATAGAGTGTTGCCTAACAATCAAAGTTTCACCTGGAGATACTTTTAATTTTATTCTCTATTCATGCGAGAAGGAATTGAACTTCTTGGTTCATCACTCCCTTTAGCTATAGTAGGATCTGACTCTTGTTGGTGCCGTCTTTGGATGCCACTTTTTGGTTTAGCATTGTGAGACTGTGGACCAAGGTGTGAGAGTGTAGACCTTTTCTATAGTCAAGCTTACTAATTAGACATGGCCACTTGCCCCCCTAATTGATCAAAGACTGAGGCGCGTGAAGTTGTATTACCAATTCAATCAAAAATAGAAGAGCATGATGGTGCTGACTTCCTTTCATTTGGTTTATTAACAACCTCAACAGTAATGTGATGAGTGGATGCTTTCTTCTTGCTTGGAATGTGAACAGGTTTTAAAGGAGTAGATCTAACACTAGCTCTAGATGGGAGCACTTTCTCTCCTGTCATTTGTAACTTGCATTGTGTTGCAGTCAATCCATGCATTCCATCACCCATTTATGTAGGAGAAAGTTCAACCAATTTTGGTGGCTCTCCTTTTTCGTATCCGGCTTTCTCAAAAATCTTGCAGACAATGGGATCATACCACCCATCTGGTCATCGCTCAATTACAGAAGAATTTACCTTGTCAATTTGTGATATAGTGGATGCTAACGTTGATGCCTTCACAAATCCTTTAAGAGATGGTTTAGAGACTATTGTATTTGAAATAGCATGGGCCAAAAGAACAAAGTCTTCTTGCAATGTCTCAAAGTCAGTCCTTGAAAGAGGAGATTTTCCTTTATTGGTTGTCACCTCAAATAATGAATCCCCCTCCTTTCGTCATGACTTTTGCACATAATGCAATATTATAGTTGCCTTTATGACTAAAGGAAGTGCTACCTTTAGTGTGGACTTGTAACTTTCTTGGTCATTTTGATGCTTTGCGGTAGATAATCACTCACTTGTCGAGTCTTTGAGTTGTTTCCCTTTGTGAGCATTATTAGAAATGGGGACGGATATGAGTAATGCTTCTGGAATCACTTCATCCTCCAAGTAAAATTTTGTTTCTACGAAATATGATTCTGCCTTAGTGAATGGTTGACTTTTAGCCACAACCTGCTTCTGCACTCTGTTTTGATAATATTTAAAGCATTGGTGCATAGTGAAAGGAACCACCCCTGTTTCATGTAACCACGGGTGGCCAAGGAGAAGATGGTACAATATCTTGCAGTCAATCACATGAAAGAGCGTGGTTGACTCCAGGTCTCCAATGGTGAGTTTAAGATGGATCATACCGATTGCTCGTTGTCCACCTTGGTTAAAGCCTTGAATCATTAACTTTCTGTGAGCCAGTTCATCTATGGAGATTCTTATTTGTTTCATTGTAAGAATTGGCATCAGGTTCACTGCAGATCCACAATTAAGCAGGATGCGGCGAATTTTGTGTTCGAGCATGTACCCTGTAACATATAAGGGCCTGTTGTGTGGGCAAGAACCAAGTTGTAAATCCTCATTTGTGAATGTGATTGTAGCCATACAAGAAGTATTTGGATTTGGCTTGCCACCAGTGGGGGAACTCTCTTTTCCTATATCTGGATTTTCCTTCAAGTGCTTAAGAAGATTATCACCTGAAATTTGTTCTTCATTGTCTAAGGAAACAGAATCTACATCAGATACATCCTCAACATTATCCTCAGAAGTGTCATCTTCATGGACTGCATGACAAGAGACCACATGAACCTCTACGCATTCTTGTTATAGAAATTATTTTGGCATGAACTCTAAAAAAGTCATTGAAATGCAAGGAGTCTGCTTGAGAACATCTTCAGGGTCGGCAGGTGGAACTTTTTGTACTTGGTTCTTCTTTGCACTTTTCTTCTTTTTCTTTGCTCCAGCATTGGGCTTACTTTTCCTTCGGTGTCGCCTTGGCCTTGGACAAGGTGGAGTTTGAAGGTGTTGAGTTTTCCGCTTACGCCGGGTAACTACAGTCCAACCTTCATCATCAAAAGGCATTCTTTCAACTTTGAAATATACATCTTCTACCAAGGGAGCCTGATGCTCTTGTTTTGGTGAATGACATAAAATCTGCCCTAGGCTAGATGAAGACTTTGTGATGGGGCTGATAGTGATGGAGCCCAATGACCCAAATGTGAGTTGACGTGGTGGCGAGAACACCTTTGTATCTTATGAAGGCAACACCAACATCATGTATGAGTTTGATACAGGAGTGAGACTGAATGAGCCAAAAGTGACTGTTATCATGTTGGTAGCTGCTACAACCTCCATGGAGTTAATTTCAATCTTTCCTTGTCATGCCAAGTCCATGATATTTTCTTTCAAGATGAAGCACTTCTTGATTGGGTGATTGACTACTCGATGATAGCGACAGTATTTTGAATCATTCTCACGACCCATCTCTTCAGGACGCTTTGAGGGTGGGAGCTCAATCAACTTCAACTGGAGCAGCTCATCTAGTATCCCTGAGACATCAAAGTTTGGAAAAGGGTATACTTTTGCTTTGAGCTCTTTCAGAGACATTTTGGCCTTCCCTTTGTCTTAGGATGTATTGACCATGCTTTCTTCCTTATTCTTTCCAGAGATTTTGACGGGTTTGGTTGTGACCATCATAACCTCCTTGCCTTTGGAGGATTTTATCTTGAATTATTTCTTTTCTTTTTCTTTTTGGGAATCTCTCGACCTCGGATCTCCATGCACAGCAATACTGAGCTCCATATCATGGGCCCTAGTAGCCAACTCTTCGAACGTATGGGGTTTTATCCCTTTAAGGATATAGTGTAAACCCCAATGCATTCCCTAGATGCACATGTCAATTACAGAAGCTTTGGACAACCTATCCTTGTAATTAAGAGCAAGGTTTATCCAGCGATCTATGTAGTTTGTGACTGGTTTATCTTTCCTCTGTCGGGTAGCAGCAATTTTCACCATGCTCATTGTCCGACGAGTGCTATAGAAGCGATTGAGAAATTCTCATTCTAATTGATCCCAACTATCAATGGAACCGGCTTCAAGGTCAGTATACCAGTCAAAAACATTTCCACGAAGAGAGCGAAAAAATTGCTTCATCATCTGATCTCCAAAATCCCAACATTGTTACATGTTTCGACGAATTGAGCCACATGTTGTTTGGGGCTACCCTTTCCATCAAACTGTTGAAACTTAAGAGGTTGATACCTTGTTGGCATGCGCATAACCTCAATACGCTGGGATAGGGTTTGGCATACACCATGGACGACTGGGTTGGGCCTCCATATTGAGCACAAATCATATCCACGATCATATTCTACAGTTGTTGTACAGAGAGTGATCCAACAGAGGTATGTTGCATTGAATTTTGAGTATTCTGGTGAGGAGTTGTGTCTTCCTGCTCTTGATTTCCCAAGTTCCTTTGTGGAGTGAAACCTGGCGGATGAGAAGGACC